>PVIH01016091.1:0-46982 GCA_004025045.1 Sigmodon hispidus
GGGTTCGAATCCGCCCCTCATAGACCCCTGCAGTTGGTTTGCTCAGTTCACTCAGTTCAGGGTCGCAGTAGGGCTCTTAGTAGATTCCCTGAGCAGCAGGGGCTGCGGGTGTGGCCAGGTGCAGAGTTCAGCTGCCCCTGCTCCAGAGTGCGCTGGGACGCCACAGAGAGCACAGGTCCCGGTGGCGGAACCGGAAGCCCACAAGTCTGTTTTTATGCCAGTACCAGGCTGTTTTTATTACTGTAGCTCTATAGTATTACTTGAAGTTGGGGATGGTGATGCCTTCTGAGGTTCTTTTGTTGAGCAAAATTGTTTTGGCAATCCTGTCTTTCCTATTATTCCAAATGAAGTCGAGTATTGTTCTGTCAAGGTCCAAAAAATATTGTGTTGGGATTTTGATGGGCAGTGCATTGAATCTGTAGATTGCTTTTAGTAGAATTGCCATTTTTCCTATGTTGATTCTCTGTATCCAGGAACATGGGAGATCTTTCCATTTTCTGATATCCTCTTCAATTTCTTTCTTCAGTGATTTAAAGTTTGGTCAAATACATCTGTTACTTCTTTGGTTATAGTTACTCCAAGGTATTTAATGCTATTTGCAGCTATTATAAAGGGTGATGTTTCCCTTATTTCTTTTTCAGCACTTTTATCTTTAGTGTATAGGAGGGCTACTGATTTCTTTGAGTTAATCTTGTATCCTGCTACATTGCTGAAGGTGTTTATCAGCTGTAGAAGTTCCCTGGCAGAATTTTGTGGGTCACTTATGTATAGTGATTGTATATTATATTACTGTACAAGGAGACTTTAGGGGCAAAAAGTGGAAAGTAATAGTTTAAAAGTGTTGGGGTTTGGTCAGAAATGGTGCCAACCAACTTTAATTCTAATCCTCTGAAAGCAGATTTTTGTGTTTGAAGCCAAGATGATCCACGCAGCTAAGTCTAAGTCAGTCAGAGCTACATGATGAGGTCTCTTTCTCAAAACGTTTCTGTATCCAGTTTAGAAAGGTTGGAGTGGGATGGTTATCATCCTTGTGGGTTCCTGGGAATTTACCTAGCATCAGTTTTTTCCCTAACCCCAAAATGACTGTATCTGTTTCTTGGATGTCTGTCCCCCTTTCTCCCTCAAATCAACCATCCCATTCCCACATGTTTCCTTTCACAGTCCCTTCACCCATGCTCCCAATTTACTCACGAGGTCTTATCTATTTCCCTTTCCCAAAGGTATCCATGGATAACTTTGTTAGAGTCAACTTTGTTACCTAGATTTTCTGGGGATGTGGATTATAGACTGGTAATCCTTTGTTTTGCATGTATAAATTTTCAACAATATGTATAATAAGTCAATATTTTTGTGTTGTTTATACGTGAATAATTGATAGACTCTTAAATTATTTTTCCTTATAATATGTAAGTGAGTAGTGACAAGAATAAAGTAGGTATAAATTTAGGGACATCCTGAAAGTGGACATCACAGGTATAGATTTCATAGAAAAAGTAAATGTCCTATTTTCCTTGCAAATATTAAATGTTGAGGTGATGGAATTAATCTGAAGTGTGTTTGGATACATGAAGAGTAAAGCTTCATTGATGGAAATATTGCTTGATGTATTTACACAGGAAATAATATGTCTTTGTGCCTGTATTGAAAATACAGACTAAGGGACAGCTTTCAAGGTCAGCAACATGCACACAATGCATTGCATCAGTTGGCATTGTGAATTATAGCTGCACACTGCACAGATCTGTGAATCATGTGTTTCAAGTTTGAGAAATTAACTGACTTGATTGATTTATATTACTATTCCTAATGCATTAACAAAGTATTTTCTCTTTTGTTTATTAAATATCTGCTTTTCTCCCTTCACAATGAAGGCGTTTCATTCTATCACCAGGATGGATTGGTACAGAGAAGTCTGATGCCACTACTTACAACAGAAACAAGGAAAGCAATTGATGCCTAATACCAAAATATTTCTTGAGGTACACTATGAATAATATTAATGCTAAAGTATTAAGTATTAATCATGATTTTTTATGAGGGCTTGCAGCTGTTTTCAAGCAGATATGGAGCTGAGGGCTTGTTGATATTTTCAAGCAGATATGGAGCAGTGTGTGAAGTGTCCTGATGATAAGTATGCTAACTTAATGCAAACCCACTGACTCTAAAGAGCTATGTCATTTCTGGCTTATGAAGATCTACTGGGGATGTCTCTACTCTGCATGGCCCTATGCTTCTCTGCCCTTCCAGTTATAGTACTAGGCACCTTTGTGAAGTACAATGATACTCCCATTGTGATGGCCACGCCAATATTGCACTCTCTGCTACAAACTGCTCATCTCCCTCCTCTTCTGCTTTCTCAGTTCATTGCTTTTTATGGAGCATCCCATCAGGCCATCTGCATCCTTAAGCAGCCCACATTTTGAGTCTTTTTCACAGTGGCTATGTCTACCGTATTGGCCAACACAATAACAGTGGTCCTGGTCTTTAAGCTCTCTACTCTAGGAGGAAGTATGAGAGGGATGCTTATATCAGAGACACCTAACTTTGTCATTCCCAAAACCCTAACCCTAACCCTAACCCTAACCCTGGTTCAGCTTATTCTCTGTGGAATCTGGCTAGTAATATCTTCTCCCTTTTTGATACAGATACTTTTTCAACAAACAAATGAACAAACAAAAACAAAAACAAAAACAAAGCTTGGTTATTGCAATCCCCTCTGCCCTGGAATACTTGGGTTCTTTAGCTCTGGGAACTTCATTGTGAGATTTTTTTTTTTTTCATCAGAAATCTTCCTGACAGATTAAATGAAATCAAGTTCCAATCATCAGCATAATGGTATTCTGCGGTGTCTGGGTAACCTTCCCTCCTATCAACCACAGCACCAAGGGATTGGTTATGGTGGCTATGGAGGTCTTCTCCATTTTGGAAACTAGTACAGGGTTGCTAGGTAGTATTTTTTATCTCAAAGTGTTCTGTTATTTTGATATGACCACATTCAGATTCTCTTCAAAAGTACAGAAGTAAATTGCTTTATTGAAACTTAAATAGTTTTAAATTTTTAAACTTTATTTATTTATTTATTTGCCTTGGTGTTTGCCTGGAACTGGAACTATGGACAGTTGTTAGCTGCCATGTGGGTGCTGGGAATCAAACCCGGGTCCTCTGGAAGAGCAGACGGTGCTCTTAACCACTGAGCCATCTCTCCAGCCCAGTTTTAAATTTTTAAATCATACTCACTATATATTTCTTCTTATTTGAAATACAAGTAGTATTACTAAATCATACAAAAATTTAAGTAATATACAATGTTATTTCTTATAACACAGGACAGCTCTACCCAATGTAATATCAACTACTTAGTTGAGGATAGTTCCAATTGTGACTGCTTATTTCTTCTTGTAATTATTGTGTAGTGTGAAGCAAACTATTATTTCTAGTACTTGCTAATGGTGATATGTATTAACCTGTGCTCCTTGATTTTTGTCAGTTTTACATAAACCAAGGCACATTGAGAACAAGGAATCTCAACTGAGAAATGACTACAATAACTTAGGCCCAAAAGCATATGTGGGACATGTTCTCAATTAATGATCAATATGAGATGACCCTGCTGCTTGTGGATAGTGCCAACACTTGGAAAGTTGTTCTGAGAGTTGTTAGAAAGAGGACTGTAGACACCATGGAGTTGAAGCCAGTAGCATCTGTTTTCCATGGATTCTGATTTATTTTCCACATTCATGTTCATGCCTTGACTTTTCTCAATGTACTGTCTGTGATCCAAAGTAAATTTAAAATACAAACTATTTTGGTCATATATTGTTTTTGACTATTGCATTTCGTTATAGTAACAGAAACTAAGACATCAAGATAGTAAGGTGCCTCACCTGTGATTTGGAATATCATAGGTTACTGTTGCAATAAAAGGAAAACCGAAATTTAAGAGTGAATTAGCTTAATGTGACAGCATTGCATATTGTTGATGGCCCTCACAGAGGTGCTAGATTTTGGACCAACTTGACAACTTAAGAGGACGTAAGGCATATTAGATAACATGTTAATAATGGCAGAGCTTATGAAAAAATGAGGTTCAGATTGCGCCTACAATATAAAGACCTTAAACTTTATTCACATATCATTTTATTATAAATGGAACATCAGTGAGAGAAATCTGTAGTGAAAATAATGTCACACGATCATCTTTCTTACAATAAAGTCAGTGAAGTCCCTTCCTCCAGTATCAAGGTTTAAACAGGTGTTTCCCTGAAGGATATGGGCTTTGAGAAGCCAATTCAGGCACCAGGATCAAACTCTGGAGAGGACAGGTGTTTGAAATATGACATCATGATTCTCTGGATTTCCTCAATCACTGTTGTTACATTCCACTTTTTCTTTTCAATTTTGTTAATTTGGATATTCTCTGTCTACCTTTTGGTTAGTTTGGGTAAGTTTTATATATTCTATTGATTTTTTCAAAGAACCACATTTGTTACATTGATATTTTGTAATATTCTCTTTATTTCTATTTTGTTGATTTCAGCTGTGAGTTTATTTCCTGCCATCTAATCCTCCAGGGTGAGTTTGCATTTTTTTTTAAAGCTTTCAGGCGTGCTTTAAGTTGCTAGTGTGATATTTCTCCAAATTCTTTATGTAGGTACTAAGTGCTTATGAGGTTTCTTCTTAGCACCGCTTTCATAGAGTTCCATAAGTTTGGTTATGCTGGGCATTCATTTTCATTGAATTCTAGGAGCTTTAATTTTTAAAATTTATTTTTTCCATGACACAGTGGTATTATAGTGGAGAGCTGTTTAGTTTCCATGTGTACATAGGCTTTCTGTAATTTGTGTTATTGTTGAATTCTACCTTTAACCCATGGTGATCTAATAGGATACAGTGTGTTAGTCTAGTATTTTTGTATCTGTTGAGATTTTCTTTGTGACTGAGTATGAGGTTAAATTTAGAGATGGTTCCATGAGGTACTGAGAAGAGGCAATATTCTTTTGGTTTAGATGAAATGTTCTGTAGGTTTCTATTAAGTCCATTTGAATTATAACATCTGTTAGTTCCCTATTTCTCTATTAAGTTTCTGTCTTGCAGACTTTTTGTTGGTGACAGTGCAATGTTGAAGTCTCCCACTACTAATATAATGGGTTTGATGTGTGGTTTAAGATTTAATAATGTTTCCTTTACAAAAAAAGAGATCATTGTGTGAGGTAACTCAGACCCAAAAAGACATAAATGGTATATACTCACTCATAAGAGGATACTAGGAGTAAAGTATAAAATAGCTAACCTACAGCCCCAGATACAATATATAACAAGGAGGCCCAAAGTGGGAAGCATGAATTTCCATGGGAAGGGGAAATAGAAGAGATTTGTTTGGTAAACTGGGATGGGGGCAGAAGGATGAAAATTTATGGGAGCATATTGGGTAGGTTGGATGCAGGAGGCAATTTGGGATGTGATGGAGGAGGAGGAGAGTAAGGAAAGAGATGTCTTTATGGTGTTGCATTTAATCTTTAGGGAGAGACCTGCTGCCAGGGAGACCTCCCAGGAATCCACAAGGATGAATGACCCCAGCTAAGACTCCTAGCAGTAGTGGAAAGGGTACCTGAACTGGCCATTTACTGTAATCAACTGTTGTCTATCCCAATTGTTATCAGAGAACCTTTATCCAGTAACTGATGGAAGCAGATGCAGATACACCCAGCCAAGCACTGGGCTGAACTCCTGGAGCCAGCTGAAGAAAAAGAGGAGCCACAGGTGTCAATATCATGAAGGAGGAACCCTCAGAGACAGCCTATCTGAGTTAATGGGAGCTCATGGACTCTGAGCCAACATTTAGGGAACTTGTATGGGATTAACCTAGGAACTCTGCATGTTTGACAGCTGTGTATGGTCTGTTCATAAGGCTCCTAGTAGTGAGATCAGGAGCTGTCCCTGGCTCTTAAATGGATTTTGTGAATCTGTTCCCCTGTGTCGGATTACCTAGCCCTTGGTCTTGCCTCAACTTGATATGCCATGCTTTGTTTAACTTGCTATGCTTTGTTCAGCCCATGGGAGGCCTGGCCCTTTCTGAATGGAGAAGGAGTAGATGAGGAAGAGGATAGGGGGACCGGAAGAGAGAAGGTAGGAGAAACTGTAGTCGATATGTAAAATAAATGAAAAAGAAGTTAATAAAATAAATGGAAAGAAAAGTACATTTGTGTGCTTAATTAGAAGTTGGATAAAAGCTTCTTCCTTGAAGAGCTTCCGTCAAATGAAGAGAATCTGGACTCTAGTTAGGACTAGAGTTCTTATTGGCTTCAAGATTTAGGACTCTAAAAGTAAGCAAGCTCCACTAGCTCTTGTGATCTTTTTCCCTGAGCGCCCAGGGAATCCACTAGGGGCTAGAGGCACAGGAAAAGGAATGGTACCGAAAAAGGAAAGGCGCCATCCTGTGGTGCTGTGACGAACCGGGAAGAGTTTGGCTGAGGTCTGGCCTCCCCTGGTTCCGTAAGTACTAGGAAGCCAGTGTGCTGGCCAGTGCAATGCGCATGCCCGTGTTTGGGCGGGGCTCCGGAAGTCACTTCTGTGGGACTTGAAATAATTGTATCCGGGTCTTAAGGGTGAGTAAACTTAGAGGTCAGGGCTGGTAGCTACGTGAATGACATGGCTGGGGTTTAGTTCCACCTTTGGGGTTATGTACAGAAAATGCGTTTAATGTCGCCGGTGGCGTTAATCCTCTGTGTTCTGCATCCTGCAGGGCGGGGCGAGTGGCGCCAAGTACCGGTTCAGGTGCAGATCGGTGGTTTGGGAACTTGGGTCCTCCTGCGTTAAAGTAGCAATGTAGTAGGTAAGAAGTTTCAGAAGATCGAACCTAGTGCACAGTTAACGACAGTAGTCGTTTCTCTTGGTTATTTACAAGGAGACACTTAATAGCCCAGAAATGAAGAAGCTTTTGACACAGCGCGCATAAACAAAATTTTAAAATTGCCAAGCGGATTATAAAACAGAAACCAAACTAGCTCCGCCCTATTGTCTGCATATTTTTAAATACCGCACCACCGTGAAGTTAGTGATACTTTCACAGATCTTTGATGCTGTTTTGAGACAGTGTCTATATAGCTTATGCTGTTCTGAAATAGTTTATGTAGACCATGCTGCCCTCCATCTCACATATACACCCGCTTTTGATTCTTAGTGCTAGGATTAAAGGCTTGAGCCACCATGCTCGCCTGCATAGTTTAAAACTAACTTTTAGAAGAACTTTTAATATAAAAGCTAAGTGAAGACTAGTTCTTTTTCGGCCAATTAGAAGCGTGCCATGTTTTTATAGTTGCAGTAAACTTGTAGAGTTGTATGTTCTTTTTACACCTCCAACCCAACACTGAGATTAATTTAGTAGGAGTAAAACCAAAATTATCTCAAAGATATTTAAGGCAAATTATGGGATATACTTAGGATAAAATATTTCATTTTGTGACCTCAGCAGCAAATATCAGCTTGAATTTTCTATTTGAATTTTCTTTGGACATCATTATGAAGTAGAATTGTTGCCACTTCAGTTAAGTAAAAGAATTCAAGGGAGTGCCAGAAATTCAGCCACTGATCTTTAAAGCCAGAATGTGATTATAACAAGATGGACATCCAGGGGACCCTCGACCTAAAGGGGAGAAATGAGAGGGGCAAGAGACACGAAGAATGACATAGCAAGACAGTATTCTGATTGAGCTGCGATTATTTTATTTTTCTCAGTGAACTAATATAGTGAAGAGGAAGGGAGGTTGGCAGGACAGAGGGTCACGTAGAAAAGGGTTGCTAGGCAACCTAACTGCAGAATGTCAGGGCAGAGGGTCAGGTAGGAAAGGGTTGAGGAATCTCTTAAGTTCAGGTTGTTTGCACAGATGTTCTGACAGGGAGATGAGGCAATTCTTTGCAGCCCAGAGTATGTCAAGTAGTCTCTGGCAAATGACTAACTGTCATAAAAGGAAACAGAGGCCCATAAACATGTCTAACTTATAAACTGAAATGGCTAAGGTAACATGGCTTGGTTTTTATGAGGTGGGGGAGTGGGGGGTTTGGGGTGGGGTGGGGAGACAGCAGAGACCTATAAACTTAAAATAACTAACTAAAAAATGCCTAAGCTAATATGACTATACTAAAGCCAATACAGGCAGGCTTTGACTCCCATCAAGATACTACTAGTCCATCTCATTTAAAGCCTGTCATTGGTTTAGATGGTCTGGAGCAGTGAATGGGAGCGAAACTATAAGCTGCAACTATTAAAATTACCAGAGGAATTTATGTCATATAGGAGGGAAGAAATGAAATAAATAACTATAAAAAAATATAGAATATTGCTGGTGGCCAGACCTGGTGGTTGCCTGGGGAAAAAGGATACAAAGAATACATGAGGGAAAGTCTGAATCAGGCCATAGATATGGGGAAAATCTCCCAGCCTGACTGGCAGTTAGAGTACTTCTTTATTTATACATAATTCTGCAATCAGGGATAGATTCATGTTATTCATATAATTTCTTTCCCTAGACAGACACATGTTTAACTTTCTCTTACTTGTCTAACTTTAGTCATCATTAATAAACGTGATAGAACAGAATTATCCATTTTTTTTTTTATTCTCTGCTCTTCCCACCCTATCCTCCTGTTCCATCTCCACCTTCCTAGTCCCAGGCAGATTCTTGTTTCTCCCTAGTCCCTTCCCCTATACCAAATTTCTTGGGGTCAATGGATTATAGTGTGGTTATTATTTAGTTAATGTCTAGTATCCATGTATATGTATACTATATTTATCTTTGAGCACAGTTATCTTTTTTTGTTTTAACTGTATTTAAAATAAAAGTTTTTTTTTTAAATATACATACCACTGTTCTCCCTCTCTTCCCTCTTCCTAGTCATACCCTAGTCTCCCCCACCCCATTCCCCATCTATTCCTCAGAGAGGGTAAGGACTCCCAGTGCAGTCAGTGCAGCCTGGCATATCCAGTTGAGGTAGGACCAAGCTCCTCCCCCCAGAGCAAGGTGTTCCTGTGTAGGAAATGGGCTCCAAGAAGTTAGTTCATGCACTAGCAGTAAATTCTGTTGCCACTACCGGAAGCCTAGCAAACTGACTAGGATTTTTGATAGTCATTCACATTCAAGGGCTATATTCAGTCCTCTGCAGGTTCCCCAGCTGTCTGTTCAGTCAATGAGCTCCTGATAGTTTGGGCCAGCTGTCACTGGGTTTGCTCATATAATCTCTCCTTCCTTTCTTTGGCTACACTGGGAGCTCAACCCAGTGCTTAGCTGTGGATCTTTGCATCAGCTTCCAGCAGTTGCTGGATGAAGGTTATATAATGACAATTAAGGTGGTCATCAATTTGATTATAGGGGAAGGCCAGTTAAGGCACGTTCTCCACTCTTGCTTGGAGTCTTAGCTGGAGTCATCTTTGTAGGTTCTTGGGCATTTCCCTAGCAGCAGGTTTCTTTTTAACCCCACAATGGCTCCCTCTATCGTTATTCTCCTTCCCTGTCTCTCTCCCAACTCAACCATCCCATTCCTTCATGTTATCTTGCCACTCCCTATGGTACCAATTTACTCAGGAGAGCTTGTCTATTTTGCCTTCCCAGGGGGATCCTTGAATGTTTATCTTAGGTTCCTTCTTATTACCTTGATGCTCAGGATTTGTGGATTACAGCCTGGTTATCCTTTGCTCTATGTCTAAAATCCACTTATGAGTCAGTACATACTACATTTATTTTTCTAGTTCTGTGTTATTTCACTCAAGATGATTTTTTGTTTTAGCTCCATCCATATGCCTACAAATTCCAGGTCTGCTGAGTAGTAGTACTCCATTGTGTAAATGTACCACATTTTAAAATCCATTCTTCAGTTGAGGGGCATCTAGGTTGTTTCTAGGTTCTGGCTTTTATGAATAATGAACATAGTTGAGCTAATGTCCTTAGGGTAAGAATGTACATCCTTTGGGTGTATACCCAATAGTGATATTGCTGAATCATTAGGTAGATTGATTCCCAGTTTTCTGGGAAATTGCCAGACTGTTTTCCAAAGTGGCTGTACAAGTTTACATTCCCACCAGCAATGGAAGACTGTTCTTTTGGATATTTGAGATTATTCTGTTGAGAATTGTGATAATACAGTCTTATTTACTGATTGATGGAAAATAATTTCCCCATGGTGGGCATCACTGCAGTTTCTGGATTTGTAGTACTGAGAATAGCAAGCATAGGTAATACGCATCGCATAGTTTTGATGGAATTTACAGATTTTCAACTAACTGTTTAAGTGCACACCTTTGCTTCCTTCTCATATTTTGGATTTTTGGATTTAATGGGGCAGAGTCATTGCATAGAATACTGTTTCTATAAGTCTGAGTGAGCTGCTCAGTTGAACTGTGTTTTTAAGTTGCATGTGGAATTTGAAATGTTCTTGTTATATTGAATTTACCTGACATTAGGCAGATCAGCAGAAAATAAAAATGTTAACAGTGTTCATGAGCCATAAATCATGACACACTGAAAAGATTAGAGTTTGAGGCTTGAATACCCTCTTTTTTTCTTTCAGAATTGTTTTCTACCCCAATAAAATAGAAAAAAACCAAATCACTTAAGCAGTAAAATGCACAAAGTTCCCAGGTGCTTGAGTGTGACATTGAATTGTTAGTCTCTTAGTTAATTAAGTTAAGAAAACAGGCAAACTGAAGTGTCTGTTGTTGGCCCTTCTGGTTTGTTAGTAGGTTAGGGAACCTCAGTCAAAGTCTGATGCTCCATGAATGTTCTCAGTTTGTGGTCTAAAGCAGAATACATGGAACAACATTTTCTAGGTCCCTAACAGTGGAGAGTTTTAAATTACAAATAAAATAAAATAAAATAAAGTAAAATAAAATTAAACTGGGTTTCTGCTTTTAGAATGTCTCCATGTAGAAAATGAGGGTCATTAAAATCTGTAGTCATGTGTCTTTCAGTGACAGAGAAATGAATTGTGGGTGATTCTGGCACTGAGTGGACCTTGGAGAGTGTGTTTATTAACAAACTAAACTTCTCAGTGTTCATACATGTGACCACCACCTTATATGTAGACCCTTATCTAAAATGCCTTTCCAACATATTTATTAATGAAGCTTCTAAAAACATAGATGCCCAGATTTCCTGCCACTGTTTGGAGTTATTTCTACTTCCAAGTACCTTCTATAGAAACTTAAGTTCATTTTAAATTAAGCTGTTGGCCCTTTTAGGGGAAAATAGATTTCTCTTTCATTAACTCTTTGTGAATGTAAGCCTTTCCTTCTTCCTTTTCACTTCCTTTCCCACCACAGTTGTAAAGGCTTCAATGAGGCACAGTTGAGCCTTGATGGTTTTCTTATTCCAAAAGGCCTTCTATGGCTTAAGGTGGTCTTCTGTGATAATAAAACATAATGAATCAGCTTGAGGCTGGTCAGATTTGCAATTGAAGTGATTGTTACCTGGAAAAAGTGTGGGTGAGATTCTGTGTAGGATGAAAAATTGACTGTCAACTCCAATTTTCTTCTTCTTGAACTTTTAAAGTTATGTATATGTCTGTGTCCAAGTGAGTGTAGAGGTGTTGGCGCCTGCAGCTGGAGTCACAGGTAATTGTGAGCAACATTGTAGAGAATTTGAATATTGTTAAATATATAGTTAACCTTATTTGAAAGCCTGTGATCATGTTGAAGGTAGCATGCATACAAATAAGCCTTTTCTGTTTTGTTTTTAAGGTTTTGGTAAATCTGTAGGGGGATTTCCCACAGAAGCAATGGCTTCGGTAAGTTGATATTTAATTTTATTTAGGATACACATTGTACACAGACATTGGATCTGCATTATTGATTTTAAATTAGCTTCTACTTCTACTTGAAATTTACTACAGTGTCAAATACAATTGAAATCTGGTACCTTCACTTTTTTATATGATGATGATGTATTGCAGTTTGATATTTACCTAGTAATTGATTGTTTTGTTGCATGCATTATCTACAAATATCACTGTATAAGCTCTACATATACAGTTTATGAAGACATTGTAATTTTTATTAGTTTAAACCGCAGACAAATTCTTTTCTTTTGCTTTTTGTCAGCTTGTACTACATTAGGTTTTCATGTACTGAACTGTGACTTAACTGATTATATCAATAAAAATCTTTATGTTTGTGATACATTTTATTTAAAACCATTTTTTTTATTGTTTTATAAAAGTTTTGTGTCTGAAGCAGCAGTAGAAAGCTCCCATATGTACAGCTGCGTGAATTTAGAAGGAAGGCTATGGGTTGATTACAAATAATACCTGCATTTGTTACTTATTTATATTTCTGCCTATGTGCCTATATCTGCTTGAGTTTCTGTGCACTACTTTCATACAGGTTCCCACAGAGGCCAGAAAGTGTTATAGCTCCTGGAATGGTGTTATAGGTGTATTGTAAGCCACTTAGTATGGGTGCTAAAAGCCTAGCCTAGGTCCTCTTCAAGTAAGGAGGTCTTTAACCACTGTGTGTACATGGAAAGTATATATGGATGCCAACAGCTGATGGCCAGCTTTCTTCCTGTCTCACTGTCCATCATATATTTTAAGGCAATGGTATTTGATCAAACCTAGAGCTTGCTAACTCTAGTCCAGGTAGCCAGCCCAGGATCCTCTGTCTGTACCTCCAGCTCACTGAGATTAGATGATCTGAAAACCCATCCAGCTCTGACCTGAGTGCTTTATTCCTTACACATTTATGGCCAGTGCTTCACCTGCTGACTAACTCCCCAACACTGCTATGTGGACTTCATTTTTTAGGCAGATATTGCCTTCACTGTTATCCACTGCTCTAAACTATATTTCAGCTTATAACACTGTTCAAGGATGAGGTTTGTTTTTGTTTGCGAAGTATGGTTGTGGTGGTTGTATTGTTTTCTTGTTTAGGTGGTTTTGGGGATTAGGCTCTTGTGAGTGACAGTCAGCACTCAATTAACTACACCTTCAGTTCCTAGTTCTTACATTATTAAGTCCCTATTGTATAACAAGCTTTGTCTCAAGCCTTCAATTTATAATAGAAGCCTTTCATATCTTTATGAAGTATAGATAGATAACTCATATATATGTTGAATGATTTTTGAAGATGCTATAAGATTATCTTTAGTTTATTACCACACATAGTAATATAAAGCTGTAGCTTTCTCATGAATATGTTTTAGTATATCTTAGGGTAAGTGATTTTTCCAGACCTATGAAATCTAATGTTATAGAGGCCTGTCGTGTGTGGTTATTAAAAGTATAGAAATAAGTAACAAAAATAGTTTTTAGTAGCCACTGGAGTGACAAATGTCTTAAATCTTAGCATTTGGGAGCAGAGACTGGTGGATCTCTGATTTTGAGGCCAGCTTGGTCTATACTGTGAGATCTAGAACATCCAGGATTACACAAAGAAATCCTGTCTTGAAAAACCAAAAATAAATAAATCAATAGCTGTTGGTTAAATGTGGCGGCACATGCTACAGTCCCAGCATGCTAGAACTGAAGAGAATGAGGCAGGAGGATCACATCCTGGATCTCCCAGGAAACTCTGCCTCAAGTCAGAAAATAAAATCTTATTTCATGAATAAGTACTGTATTTGCTTATGTATAAATTCTGTATTAGCCAATGTATTTGTTTATTGGACAGGAACATTCTAGTCCTTTTTGGGAATAGTCATAGAGCAGTAATGTACTTCAGCAAGCACTTTTATTAAAGGGAATGTGAAATACATTATCAGGGGAACACATAGTAGAATGCTGTAAATACTATACGGTTATTGTTGTAACTATTAGACACAGCTTTTGCATCAGCTCATCAGACTATTTGTAGATCCCTGATATAGGTTATATCCATTGCTTGTATATGCTGTTTTCTCTGTGGTTCTGTTTTGTTTCCATGTTACCACCTATTGCTGATGCACAGTTGCTTATCACTCTATTTACCCACCCTGTTAACTCTTCCCTAACAACCTTTGTCTCTTAAGTACAGACTGATTTTGATGGCTTCTACCCCTTGTCACCTGTTCAGGAAATCACATTTTGCTGTCAGGAAGGGAAACAAATTAACTACTTGCTCCTTTGACATTATTATGTAAGTTTATATATAGCATTCATAGATAATTTCCATTTAAGTGTACATGAACCCAACTTGTAAGAGATGGGTATGAAGAAGAATCCATTTATTAATTTATATTGAATAGTAACTTAGCTATATAAACAGTGACTAATTTCAATGGAATGCCAAATTAATAATTTCAAAGTGTTTTATTGTGTATTTGGTTGGTCAGGCTTTTGAGTAAGTAGTTAGGTGAATGGTGGTTCATATTCTTAGGCTGTGCTGGTTTTCCCGTTCCTCTCAGTGTGAGGGGCATGCTCATTAATGTAGAATGCAGCTCTATTCTGAGAGTTTAAGCACAGGTCTTTTCTGTATCTGGTGCTATTCATTGCTTCGTCATAACTGAGTTTCAGGGGCTCGACAACACAGAGATCTGCTAGCACCTCTGGATGTCCAGAGACGTCATCTCCATCAGAAAGGTTCTCTTAGAGCTGTAGCATGGAGTTAAAAGTATTTCATTTCTCTTATTGCTTCAGCTTCTGACTTGTAATGTATATATTAATGTTTAAACCTTTATAGACTGGTTTGTTGATTTCTGTTTAGGAGCAGACTTGTATCTAGAAATCTAGTTGGTATTTATAGTAACCTTCTGAAGCTGTGCATTATTGTGATTGAGGAATCACACATCCCCAAAGTCATTTTTTTAGAATAAATCTTTTAAAATGAAATGGTACAAGCTTAGTAATTTACAGGTGTTGTATGATATTCTAAAATGTAAATACTGCCTGGTAAATTTTCTGTCTTTTCTTTGTTTAGGTTCCAATAGCACCTTATACATACACACCCCTGAACCTACTTAAGGGTGGCACAGTTGTCAATGTTTGTGGTGTTGTGAAGTTCTTTAAGCCTCCATTCCTCAGCAAAGGAACCGGTAGGTATTGGATTGGGGGGTGTTTTATGGACAAGAGCTGCTGGTCTCAGGGCCACAACTCCTTCAGTGACCTGGGTCTCAGACCAGTGTCAATTCCAATATTCAATTGCCTAATAAAATCGATGTGTGTTTTTGGCCATTTTAAGTTATGAAGTGGGTGTAGTCTTTGGATTCCAGAGTCTTGCTCAAGACAGTGCAAGTATAATTTTTAGAAAACATACATAAGTGTAAAATTTTGTGATGAAGGTAAATATTTTACCAAATACTAAACTTTCCAGTATGTAATGATTGCACATCAGTCATTCCCCAATGTGGCACAGAAATTAAAAGTAAACAGAAAAAACAGATAACTATAGCATATGTATAGACTGTGTGTAGGTGGTAAGGTATAAGGTATGCTGGGAGGGGAAGTGAAAGAGCATTTTTTATGTAATTGAGGTTAAATTTACAACCTTAAAATATATTGCTGTTATTGTAAAGTTATTAGTTGAGCTCCATGTTAACTACAAAGAAAATACGTGTGAGAAACATACACAAAATATTAAAAGAAAATCAAAGATTATCACTAAAGAAGAACAGTGTAGATAGTATAGAAGAAATTATTGCAACTTCACCTCGACATATGAATCTCTTACAGCAACATTAATACCAGTCAATAAAAAGGGCAGTTTGTCAGGTGTGGCCAGTGTTTTGCTGCTGTATTTAACATGGTGTTATTCTTAGCCAAAGTGGTTGGGGGCGGGCTGGGGTGTAAAAAAAATGGCAGCTAATTGAGAAAGAAGAAATTAAATTGTATTTGTAAAAAAATGTAGTCTTGTAAGCAGAAAATCCTAAATACTATGCCAAGCAGTATCTATGAGAACTAATAAATGAATTCACCCAAGTTCTAAGATTTAAACTTGACATTATATGAATTGCCTTTTTGCATACCAGTGATGAACAGAAGGTAACAGAACACTATGATTTAGAATAGCACCAGTACTGTAGTGTATGTAGGAAAGCACTTATTCAAGGAAATTGAGACTTGTTTTCTGAACAGTACAGAATATTGCTGATATTGATACAAACAAGTGAAATAATGTCCTCTGCCCATGGATAGCAAGGTCCAAAGGTTTATAGGCTTCAAAGCAATGTGAAGACACATCGCTGTCATTCTTAAAAAGTTACAAGGGCTCTTTTTTTTTAAAGGAAAAGAAAAATAATCAGTCCTCAAATATATATAATAGTGAGCTTGTGAGTTAAAAGGGGAGAGATCTCTCTTTTTTTTTTTTTTTAATTTAAAGTGTACATACAATGTGATTTTCTCTGGATTACAGTGTGAAGATAGTTGAATCTGGGGATGATTATGAAGTAGATCACATCAGAGGTTGCCCCTGTCTAGTCTCACCAACTTGACTGCCCAAATGTGAACTGCACCAGAGACACCAAAGTAGACAGGAAAAGTCTATGAGGCCTCAACCCTACATAAAAAACAAAACAAAACAAACAAACAAAAACAAAAACCAGTGGGTTTAGCCTTATTGGAACAAGTGTGTCACTGTGGAGGTGGGCTTTCAGGTTTCATATACTCAGGATACTGACCAGTGAGTTTGTAGACTTCATGTTGCCTCTGAGTCAAGATATAGAATTCTCAACTATGATACCATTTATGCCTGTAAGCCACCATGCTCCCTGCCATGATGATAATTGACTGAAACTCTGAAACTGTAAGTGAGTCCCCTGAATTCAGTGTTTATTTTATAAGAGTTGCTGTGGTCCTAGAATCTCTTCACAGCAATAGAAACCTATCTAAGACAAGGATGGTAATGCTACATGAGAAGAACAGTTGCCAAATGTGTTTAGTGTTTTTTTAGATACATGCTTCTTTAACTATATAGTCTTCATACTTACTAATGTTCGTGGTGCTGGAAGGTACTTTACATGCTATAAGAGGAGAAATGTAAACAAATTCCTTGATCTACAGTTATGACTTATCTGCATAATATGCCGGAATAAAATGTGTAGGAGTAACTAACGACTGTCTGATTAGATTTAAGGCCTACTCCATGAGCTGGAACCCATACCTGACAGTGCTCAGGCAATCAAGAACTTGAGACTAGATAGGCCCATGAGAAAACTACTACTTTTCTGCTAACAGAATGTAGCAATTACATGTCTCCTGATAATATTCTGCTGTACTCATAGATCAGTGTCTTAGTCAGCCATCAATCAGAGAAACTTTCTCCTGCAGCAGATGAGAACCAAAATAGAGACTGACAGCCAGACAATATACAGAGTTAGAGACCTTGGAACACTCAGCAGTAAGTGTGATTTCCCCATCAAATTTTTCTCCTCTGAGCTCTGAGAACCCTGTGGAAAGGAAAGAGAAAGAATGCAAAGGAACCAGGCCTTCTAGACACATGAATGATGCACCTGTAAATTCACTGAGACTATGGACGCATGCACAGATGTGGTCCCAGTGCTGAAACGGGAAATGAACAGAAGCTTCCATTTATAACACATAAGTTATCTCCAGTTGACAACTACTTATAAAGAAAATATTAGTTTCCCCAGCAGAGTATCCTAAGCTACAGTTAAGGTCAGTCCCTGTGATCAGCAATAAATCGCAAATAAAAATAAACACAGTGGTATCAGTGATATTTAAGAGGGTTTTTTTTTTTTTGGTCTCATAATGCTTTGTTTTTGTTTGTTGGTTTTGTTTTGTTTGCTTATAGGTTTATATATATTATGCTTTCTGATTTAGTTTTATTTGGTGTTTCTCCACATGTAAGTGTTACTTGTGCTTTTTCTTTGGCCTTTAAAAATGTTTGTTTTTTTTCTATTCTGACTTTGAATTGTTGCCTGTTTTCTAATGAGCTAGGAAAAGAAAGAGTGGATTCGGGTGAGAAGGATCTGAGAGGATGAAGGTTCTGTAATGACTGTAAGGGTGGTTGGTGGTCATCAATTTGATTAAAGGGGAAGGCCTGTCTAGTCACTCTCCTCACTATTGCTTGGAGTTAAGACTGGGGTCAGCTTATGGATTCTCGGCTTTTTCCATAGCACCAGGTGTGATTTTCTAACCCCTAAGTGGCTTCTTCTATCAAGATATCCATTTCTTTGTTCTCCCCTCTTGCTCCTCCCACTCAAGCATCTCATTATCTCTCTCTCTTTTTTTTTTTTCAGATGATATTTATTTATTTATTGTTCATTTAAGTTGATGCATTATTACAACTGGTATTTTTTTCTTTTTTTTATTATGAATAAAGTCTCATTTTTTATCCACGTGCCCCATGTTCAAACTCCCTTCACCCTCCTGTGCCTCCCAGTCACTCTCTCTTCTCCCCATCTCTTCATCTCCCCCCCAGCAATGACAGGAGGTCCCAAGTCCCAAGGTGGCTTAGTTCAGCATCCACTCCAGGTAGATCCACTTTCCTCATCCCAGCATCAAGACAGGTGTTCATCTGGAAAGAATGGACTGCAAGGTGCCGGTCCAAGGTGTTTGAGATCCCAAGATGTTCAGTGGTTGTGGTGTGCATCTTGGACATGCTTTGCTTTTTGTTTAAAGTCCATTAATGAGTGAGTACATCCCCTGCTTATCTTTCTGGGTTTGTGATACTCACTCAGGAGGATATTCTCCAAATCCATTCATTTGCCTGCAAATTTTAGGATATCATTTTTTCTTACTGCTGAGTAATACTCCATTGTGTAGATATGGTACAGTTTGTTAATCCATTCTTTAGTTGAGGGCCATCTAGGTTGTTTCCAGGGTCTTGCTATTACGAATAAAGCTGCTATGGACATAGTTGAGCTAATGCCTTTGGAGTGCAAATGTGCATCTTTAGGGTATATGCTCAGTAGTGGTATTGATGGATCCTTAGGGACATTGGTTCCCAGTTTTCTGAGAAACCACCATACTGCATTCCAGAGTGGCTGAACAAGCTTACACTCCCAACAATGGAGGAGTGTTTCCCTTGCTCTACAACCTCTCCAGCATAGGCTGTCATCTGTGTCTTAGCCAATCTGACAGGTGTAAGGTGATATCTCAAAGTTTTTTTGATTTGCATTTCTCTGATGGCTAAAAATGTTGAGCACTTTTTCAAGTGCCTTCCAGCCATTTGTAATTCTTCTGCTGAGAATTCCCTTTTTATTTCTGAACCCCATTTTTTATTGGGTTATTCAAGGTTATAGGCTCTAGTTTCTTGAGTTATCTATATATTTTAGAGATCTGTGATTTTTGTTGTTGTTGTACTCTAACTTTAGGCCATGGTGGTCTGATATAATACAAGGTATTATTTCCATTTTTTTGTATCTATTGATTTGCTTTATGACCGATTAATTATATGGTCAATTTAAGGGAAAGTTCTATGTGGTACTGAGAAATATGTATATTTATATTTCTTTCCATTTGGGTGGAACCTTCTGTAAACATCTATTAAATGCACTTGCATCATAACCTCTGTTAGACTCCTTATTTCTCTGTTTATTCTCTGCCTTGTTGACCTATCCAAGGGTAAAAGTGGGGTATTGAAGTCTCCCACTATTAGTGTGTGAGAACTGATGTGGGATTTGAGCTTTAGTAGTGTTTCTTTTACATAGGTAGGTGTTCTTATATTAGGGGCATAAATATTCAGGATAGAAATCTCATCTTGATCAATTTTTCCTGAGATCAATAAGTAATGTTTATCTTGCTCTCTTTTAATTGATTTTAGTTTGAAGTCTACTTTGTTAGATATTAGTTTGGCAACACCAGCTTGTTTCTTAGGGCCATTTGATTGGAAAATCTTTTCCCAACCCTTTACTCTGAGCCTGTTTCTGTCATTGTGATTGAGGTGTGTTTCTTGTATGCAGCAGAAGGGTGGCTTCTATTTTTGTATCCATTGTGTTAGTGTGTGTCTTTTTATAGGTGAATTGAGTCCATTGATATTAAGGGATATTATTGACCACTGATTGTTTTTTTCTGTTATTTTTGGTGGTAGCTTGTATGTATTCCTTTTTTAGACTTTTCTTCTGTGGGATTATTGATTGTTTGTAGTTTCATGGGTGTATCTGGGAGTCTTACGTTGGAATTTTCCCTCTAATGCTTTCTGAAGAGCCAGATTTGTAGATAGGTATTGTTTATGTCTAACTTTGTCATGAAATATCTTGATTACTGCATCTAAGGTGATTGATAGTTTTGCTGCGTATTGTAGTCTAGGTTGGCAGTCATGCTCTCTTATAACTATATATATAGTGTCTATATAACTTCTGACCTGGGCTTTCTTGCTTTCATTCTTTTCATTGAATAGTCAGGTGTTACTCTGATTGGTTTGCGTTTATAGGTAAGTTGGCCCTTTTCTTTTGCAGCTCTTAAAAGTTTTTCTTTGTTCTATATGTTTTGTGGCTTGATTATTATGTGGTGCATGGACTTTTTTTTGGCGTCAAATCTATTTGGTGTCCTGTGAGGTTCTTGTATTTTTATAGGTATTTCTTTCTTTTGGTTGGGAAAGTTTTCTTCTATGATTTTATTGAATACATTGTCTGTGGTTTTGAGCTGGTATTCTTCTCCTTCTTCTATTCCTATTATTCTCAGGTCAGGTCTTTTCATGATGTCTCCAATTTCCTGAACATTTTGTGTTTTGGTTTTAGTGTTTTCTTTGACTGATGTATCTATTTCTGCTATTGAGTCTTCCACTCCAGAGATTCTCTCTTCCATCTCTTCGATTCTGTTATGCTTGTACCGGTACTTCCAGTTCTTTTCTTCACATTTTCTGTTTCCACCTTTGCCTCATGTTGTTTGTTTTTTATTGCTTCCTTTTCAATTTTTAGTTCCTGGAATGTTTCTTTCATTTTTTGGTTTTCCTTTTCTTTTCTCTTTTTTTTGTTTACTTTCAAGGATTTGTTCATGTCTTACAATTTTTTGTTTGTATTTTCTTCTATTTCTTTAAGGGAATTTTTTATACCCTCTTTTAAGGCTTTTATCATCTTCTTAAAGCTGTTTTTGCTGTTGTTTTCTTCTGTTTCTTCTTCATTGCTCTTCTTGGGCTTTTGTGTTGTAGAACCACCAGTTTCTTCTGGTGTTGCCTTGTTGTTCTTTTACATTTTTATTGTATTTTTGCACTAGCACCTTCCCATGGCTTCAGTGCTTCACACTTAGTTATCTCCTATTCAGTTGTGGCTAGAGGGATTTTGTGTCTCCTGTCTGTTCTGAACAATGGGTTTGCAAGATCTCTGACTCTGCTCTGGGCTGGCTTCTGCATTTTAAAGGTGCCTGATTATTTGTGATGACACAGGTTGTCCTGGAGGTGGAGCCTGGCTGTGGGAGGTCCCTTCTGTTAGGAGTGCATAGGGGAGGCCCCTCATAGCTAAAACCTAGGGCCTGTCTGCTAGCAAGAGTCTGAGATCAGAACCTTGGGTGTAACCTGGCCCTGGGAAGGGATTCACAGGAGGGGGGGCCCAGGAGCTGGAATCTGCTCACCTCTGATTCCACTCTGTGCATAGGTCTGGGTTTCAAAGGCATCAGTCCCTCTCTGATGATGCAGTTTGTCCTGGAGGCAGGGCCTTTTCTACATTCTTAATTTTAAAGTGATGGAAAAGTTATTTTTTTCTCTAGAAAAATAGTGCAGAATATTAATTTTTGTTTCATTAATGTCTTAATGGTAACTTTTGTGCATTTAATTGATAATAGTTTTGCATGTTTTTCTTAAAAAGCAATAATAGGGAAGAGTAACATTTGTTTGGTGTTCTTTTTTTTTCTTATTTATTTATTTTGTATTTATCAAGAAAAACAGTAAGATGAATTTAAAATGCTGATAAGTTAACAATAACTATAAAGAAAATAAAAATCATAACATGACTTATCAAGGGTGATAATGCAAAAAAGATTGCTACACATATATTTACTTTGTGTTCAGCTTTCCCTCTGAATTTTTTTTTTCCATCCCTGTATATCCTTATTCAAGGTCCCTTCCCCCTCCTGCCACATCAGGTCATTTTTTCTTCTCCACAACTCCCCATCCCCTCCCTGGGCAGGGAGCAGACAGTCCTATGGTCCCACTGACCCAATAATGCTTGGATCAGTCTCCACTCCTTGTTTGGTGTTCTTAAATAAGCATATTCTTCTTATTTTATAAATGCTTTGAAATACCTTAATTTGTGTTAAATAATTTTTGTTTTCCAGATTATTGTTCAGTTGTAACAATTGTGGACCAGACAAACGTGAAGTTAAGGTGCATGCTCTTTAGTAGGAACTACGAAGTCCTTCCACTCATTTATAAAGTTGGAGACATTGTTTGCTTCCGTGGGCTGAAGGTATGATCTGTACTTTCTGTAGTTTACTAGACAACTGTATTTATTAGATTTGTTACACAAGAAGTCTGCATTGTTCACCAAAAGTATCTAGTAATAACTATATGACTGCTGTCTTAGAGAGACATAGTAAGCATTTCAAAAGACAAGAAGTATAAATGGTATCAGTTGTTATTTAAATGAATTGCCTGCTTTTTCCTGAAGCATGCACTGTAAGCTGTGATTCAGATTGGTTCCTGTTTGTCCGCTCACTTCCAAATATAGTTGGTGTCATCAAATTGCCATGTAGGATTTGCCAAGGATAGAAGCATACAACTTCATAACTTCTTTTTAATTATTTTAGTTTTATTTATGTTGGGGTCTTACTTTTGCCTTATCTGATTTTAGACTCCTGAAGTGTGAGCTCTGTTGTCCTAGCAAGCTGAAAAGGGGAAGATTAAAATTCAGTTCAGCTAAAAGAACTTGATTCAGCTAGACAAAGCACTCGAGAGAAAGGCTATACAGAATGTACCAGGAGTGTGCTTTTAGTCCATAAGTACGCTGTACAGGCAGGACAAGGTCACCTAAGATCAGGAAACAGGAGAGATTCAGCAGTGGAAATGCTGTAGGATGTTGTAGAGACAGTTTAGTGAGGCCTAAATGACCTATACCTCTTTACCACTGTATTTTTTTTTCCTTATTACTGTGACAAAACATTATCAGATGCAACTTTGAAAAATTTAGTTTGGGTCAGTTTCATGGTAGAGAGACGTTGACATCATTCCTCACATGGCTACCAGAGCAGAAAGCAGAGGAAACCAGACTATTAATAAGGTGAGGTGGTAGGTCCTTTGTCCCTGGTAAGACTGAGGCATGGTGCTATATAGTGACCCCAGACAGGACCACTACCACAGGAGCATGTGACAGGAGGTAACGTATCATAACTTTTGTGGTGTTTCATGACAGTGTCTAATCAACAAGAAAAATATATTAGACAGAAATAGAGGGACTTAGAAGAAGAATTGTGAAAAAGCAACCAGACTTTCCAAATGCCACAGGGGCCCAGACATTGAGTCCATTATACAATAATCTCCCAGTAGATATTGAATTTTTTGCCCCAAAAGATTAAGCAAAGTACTTTCAGCAAATTAAAAATTATTAAATGAGTACAAAGTAAATCAGTAGTAGAATAGGAGAAATAGAATCTGAAAAAGAAACAAATAGAAATTGAATATCTAAAAGGAACAGTAAATGAAACCTCTACTGGAGGGTTACTATGGACTAGACATTGAAAATAAGTCCAAAGAACCAGTACTAGATAAAGATAAACAGACCACCATGGACCTTTGGGACAATATCTAGTGATTTAATTATCATGTAGTTAAGATTCAGGAGAAGAGAAGTGAATGGGGATATGTATAAACATACACACATGCACATACATCCAATTTTAAAAAGTCAGTGCATGGAGAAACCGTATTCCATCTGGGAGAACAGTGGCAATGAGTTCTGATAAAAATTTGTTCCCATATGATTTTATATTTAAATAAAAGATTCTTTAGTAAATTCAAGCCTTTCCAAGTAGAAACTTGTTAAGAAGTGACAAAACTATTTGAGAGTGAATAAACAGGAAGCCTGTTTGTTACTACTATTCTAGTGATTTCACTGAGATAAATAAATGACTACTTTGAGCAAGAGCAGTCATAAAAGGGGACCGTGGCACAAAGCATTGTTGTGTTGTAGGGTGGCAGAGAATAGCAGGGAATGTGGTAGAAAATAGTGAGTCAGCTCCCACAAGGAGCTATACATACCCTAGGAAGTAAAAGGAACCCTAAGAATACCGAAGGAACAATAGAAAATAGTTGTAGAAAAACACAGACTGGGGGGCAAAAGAGGAATAGTCTTGTGCAGAGCTCCTATATCTGTAACAATAATGCTTTTGGAGTGAATATGTCCTGACTAGCAGGAGAGTATAAGTAAATAAATATCAAGAATCATGTGCTACCTCCAGAGTGCACTTTTAACTATGAAGACATAAATTAGAACTAAAAATGTTGGGACAAAATTATCAAGCAATAATAAAAGTTTTAAAATTTGTATCCTTGTGTATCCTGATACAATATCTGTTGGTTATGTTTTTTATAAGCTAATAGGGCTGGAGAGATGGATCAGCCATTAAAGGCTAGGCTCACAACTGAAAATATAAGAAATAGTAAACAGTCACCAGCTTCTCACATTAGAAAAACTTAATGTGTTAAATTTCTTTAGTTCCTGGATTTTGTATCAGCTGTTTTGTTTGTTTTCTGCTTTGTCCCATGTTCTTAGATCCAAGTTTATAAAAATGAACTACAGGGAATCAGCAACTATGGTTTTGCATCTTTGACATTTGATGGCACCCTAGGGTCTCCTGTCAGAGAGCGCTCTTCAGGCAAAAGCTTTACCTTCACTGCTCATGACCGAAGTATGGTAGAAGCCTTGCGGGCTTGGACAGCCAGGCACATTTCAGCTTCCTCCACCTTTCTGCAGCTCTCTGATGTCCAACCCATGCAATATTGTGACCTGACCTGTCAGCTCCTGGGCAAAGCGGAAGTGGATGGAACATCATTTCTTTTAAAGGTACATTTTAAATATTGGAAGATGTGCATTAGTGTCTCCTGTCAGTAAGGAGTCTGCAGCACTCTGATGGAATGTTTCCAAACTATTTTATACTGAGTTAAAATTCTTGATACTGTACTCCTGCACTTCTCTGTGCTTTCCCTCAGAGAAAACAGTATTGTCAAATGTGTATTTTATAAATGGCATAATATGCTGCATTTATTTCTTATTATAATAATAAAGAACACAGAGCTGTCTTTAGTGATGCTCTTGTGAATTTCTGTTGCTCTGTGAAAGTCAGCTATGCTATCACCTATTTACTGTAAGGTCTGTGCTCATTAAGTCCTGTCCCCTGTAAGCACTGTGTACCTCATGGGAGAGGCATAGATAACACTGAGATGTTTCTTGTCATTCTTGTTTTTAAATCAGCTGGAAAAAAAATACAATAACATAAAAGCCCATGCGTGACCTGCATATGGTAGTTACTTAATTATATTCTTTGTTTGGTCACACTGTACAGAATTTTTTTGAGCAGTACTGCTTTGGCCAAGGACCTCTGCCCAATTCCCTGCCATCAGTAGTAATCAGACAAACAGTGGAATGTCATGGTGCTTAGACAAGATTCGGCTTACTGATACTGCTGGCACATTTTGAGGGAACACTGAAATTAAAAGTAGCAGCTTTATGTAAACAGTGCTGTGAGAAAGCAAACACTTTATCTAAGTTAAGTGAGTGAGGGAAGGCTGTGTGAACCAAAAGCAACATATGCTCATTTACATTTGATGGGTCACCTATGTTCCCTGACCAGTGTAACTTCTTAACACCTGACATTTACCAGCCACTGACCATTACCAAGAACAAAGATGCACAGAGCACCTTTTGACTTTTATGCTGGGAAAAACAGTTAAATTCTGAGCTAGAGCTTGCCACTCTGTAGCTGCTAAAAATGTAAGTGCATTTTCTCTCTTAAGTACCCGTGTGAATAGATAGCTTTTTTCAGATAAGTCAACCAGCTTTTAAGTAACTTATTTTTACATTGGAGAAAGATTTTAAAATTTATTCTTTGAGAATTTTGTGCTTTTATACAGTCAGTTGTGATCATATTCCCATCTCGCGTCTCCCTCTCCCTCGTCCCTACAAAATACCCTATTCCCAACTGCATGTCCTTAACTTTTTAAATTTAAATAGCCTAATAAGTCCACTTAGCATTGTTTGAGTGGGCCATTTCCTTTGGCATGGGCCACCTCAGTAGTTGCACTTCCTTCCGCAGCAGTCAGCGGCTGCCCATTGCTCCTTGGTTAGGGGTAAAGCCTGAGCAGCTCTTCTGCCTTGAGGCTACAGTGTTAACTGGGATGAACAAGATCAAAGAATTATTTTAAAATCAGCATTGATAAGTGAATGTAAGAAAGTTAACTTTTCTTAAGGACAGTTTTAAAATATGTCTTAAGACTTTGTATACCATCTAACAATTATAATTTCATAAATTTCCTTAATAGAAAAAAAACTTTAGATGTGTGAAAAAGTACACTAAAACAAAAGCTGTTGTGTAGATTGTGTGTGATAGAATGTTTTTTGACTATGTAGTAAAATTACAGACATGGACTTCTTGAAACTTTAATAATAATCTACTTATTAATATGCCTTCATTTATATACTGAAAACACCCATACAATAGCAAAAATGTCTCTGGACATTGGTAACATTATCCTCTTAACTACTTTTGAAGAATAGAATTTTGATTTTTTTTCTGGTGTTTAATTTCTCATGTATCAGGAGTAATTTCATTTTTTTTTTTGAAACATGGTCACTTTACACAGCCTCGGTTGGCCTGGAACTCACTGTGTAGACCAGGATGACCTTCAGCTCCCAGATTATCTACCTACATCAGACATTAAAGATCTGTGCTACTACTCTTGGCACTAGAGATAATTTTTGAATTAAATATTAAAAACAGAGGCAGCAGACACTATTCTCTCTGAATACTAATGCAATGTAATATAATTTTTCTTTTTTTAACCTTAGCATAATATTAACTGTGGCTCCCTTTTTAGTAATCATGATGCTTCCATTTCAGGTTTTTTCAGCAGCTGTTCCAGTATCATTTCTGTTGCTTTGATAAGAACTGACCTAGGGAAGGGAAGGGCTTATCTGGTTCATACTTCCAGATCACCATCCAGAGGAAGACAGGGCAGGTGCTCAATCAGGAACTTGAAGCTTGCTATTCCACACCAAATTACCTCTAAATTCTAAATGGAGAGTTCATATCAAACTCAGTAAGTGTGGCAGAAATCATGGAGGACACTACCACTTGTTCACTGGCTTACAGACCAACCAATGCTTAGCCAGGTTTGTTACTTGGTTCAGGACCACCTGCCTAAGGATGATGCTGCCCACAGTGGACTGGGCCATTCTGTATCCATCAACAATCAAAACATCCTTCCACACATAAAACAGTCTGATCTTGTCAGTTAAGTGAGGCTCTCTTTTCAGCTAAATCTGGGTTGTGTCAAGTTGTCAGTTAAAGAACTCCGTGTTTTACCACTGGTTTAAGAATATATATGTGGACTGTGTGTGTGTGTGTGTGTTTACATGTATAGGTGTGGAACTGTGCACATTTATACAGGTGACTGGAGAGACCATAAGAGTGTCTGATCCTCTAATGTTGAAGTTATAGGCCATCATAAGATGCTTGACATGGGTGGTGGAAAGCAAATTTATGGATTCTACAAAAGCAGTATGCAGTGTCGACTACTGACCCAGCTTTTCTACTCTTAGTAATCTTTAAAAATCTTTGCACTTTTTGTCTCTTATTCTATTTGCAGTGTAGGTACTGAATAAATGCTTTTCAGTTGTAATTTGCTCAAGCATATTTTCTTGTTATTCCGTTAGAAACAGGTGCACTCTCATAGTTGTAACAATTTTATTTTGTTTTGAATCTTTGTTTTTTGGTAATAATGTAGAAGTCTTGAATATCTAGAGCTGAGAATAGGGGTGTGAGCTGGATGTGTTTGAGCACACAGTAGATAACAAAACAAAACAAAACAAAAACCTCAGTCTATAGCAGGTTGATGTTTTGTATGGTATCATATGTTGATTTTTATTTTCACATTTTTTTATATAACCAACAGTTCATATTTAGTCATTTCAAAGTCACAGAACTATGGACATCACGTTTTAAAGTATTGAACATATCAGGGTACATCTGTTTATTTCCAAATTTGACTCTTTTTGCTTTGCTTTCCCTCTCTATGGCAGGTATGGGATGGCACCAGGACGAAGATTCCCTCTTGGAGAGTCTGCATACAAGACTGTGTCTTCGAAGGTGACTTAAGTCACATTTTGCGACTACAGAATCTGGTGATAGACATTGTAGTTTATGATAATCATGTCCAAATGGCAAAATCCCTAAAGGTGATGTTGACTAGAAAGATGTATGCTGTTTTGTTTCTTTGTTCTTTTAATTGTAATTTCTGTTTAAATAATTTTGTTTCTTGATTTATTTGTTATTTATATTCTAGAAATTAATTTCATATTTACTTGTTTTCAGCCTGTAAGTTTATAAAACGTGTGTATGTCTAAGTTAAAGAAAGCTCTGAACCCATTTTAGGCATACATATATTTTTTATTCTAATTTATATTTGAGAATATAATCATATAACATTATTTACTGTCTCCAAACCCTTCGATGTATCCCCTGCTCTTGCTACCTTCAAATTATTGGCCTCCTTTTCTTTGTTGTAAATGTATATGCGATTTTTAAATATGTAAATACTGTCTGTTGATATGTATGTTTTAATACTGACCACTTGCTATTGGATACCAATTGGTATGCTCGTCCCTGAAGACTATGTCTCCCACTCTCAGCATTTCTTAGTTTCCTGTAGCTCTTTGTTGAGGGTTGAAGTATCATAGACTTTGTTTCTTTCACGTTAGCATCTCTTTTGGTATCATCCTTTCAGGTCATGTTTAGTCAGCCGTGGTGATGAGACTTTGTATGTTTAGTTTCTCTTACTTTTCTAGGAGGCACATTATCACCATAAACTTACAGGTCCACTGGCTCTTATAATATGTTTGCCTGTCTTCTGAAGTGATCCCTGAACTTTAGGTGCAAGACTTGTGCTGTAGATGTATTTATGGAGACTAGGCTCTACAATTCTGTGTTGTTTGGTTGTGGTTTTTTTGTAATGATCTTTGTCCATTCTAAAGATGTTCCCTTGATGAGTGGTGATAACTATTTTTACTTGTGGATTAAGAACAGATATTTAGAGTATAGTTAAGGATTATGCTGGTTTACTAAATTAGCAGATGTAGATTCTCTGCCCAGGTCTATTACTTCACTAGCCTTGGATAGTTGGCTAGGTGTCCAGTACCACGCATGGTTCTTCTCTTGTTAAGCTGGCATTAAGTCCTGCTAGAGACCTGTTGACTCCCAAAAGCTGTGCATGCTCCAGTTGCTGCAGACTTAGCGTTATTGTGCCATGCGGGTCATTGTTGTAGTTCAGACCATCATAGCTAGGTAGGTTTGTTGGTTGCTTTTGTCACTTGGAAGCTCATGTGATACCTTCTGGTACCATGAAAGCTTTTCTTCAGGGAGAGTGCCTTCAGGTCAGTTCCTGCTCAGGTTCTCTGTGAAATTCCTTGTAAATTAAATAAGTTTTTATAGTATTTTCTATAGATATGCAAACACAAGACGTTTTAAACTTTTTGCCTATAAGGTAAAATCATACTTTTTATATGTGTAGTCTTATCTTGATACAATCTTAAAACAGTATAAAACATATAGTTGTTACTATATCTTGGTTTTTAGTGGGCCAATAACTATAGTTTGGCTACAGAAAAAAATATATTGTATTTTTTTGGGGGGTGGGAATACTTTTATTTTTAATACTCTATGTTACTAAGAATAATCTTGGCCTTTCTCTTTTATATTTTTTAAAAAATTCAGATGTCATGAAAGACACTGAAGTTTCTAGCTGTAATTTTCTTAAATTTAAATATTATAGAAAGGAAATTATGTTTTTGGTAGTTAAGCTGCTGTTTATTAAGATAATTCCTTCCTCCCCAAATTACAACCTTCTTTCTGGTCTTTTAACAATTACAAAAATCTGCTGTACTAATAAAAAAGTAAGAAACATTCTAAAAGAAATTGATGTACTATTCTAGTATCTCACATTGATTCCTTCTTAGAAAATATATATTTCCCTAGCGTTTTATTCTTTTTGTTTTGTTTTGCTTTTCTGAACCGCTATATTTTTCATTCCAACTATGATGTAGGAGTAGGTAAAAGAAATTGGGGGAGAGTGGACTAGACGCCTCTTCTGCCTTTCTATGCTGAGAAAACCCATAGGGACTGGCAGGAAAGACCCTTGGAACTGACAGTAGTGTTGGTAAAATGGACCTTTGTTTCCTACTTATTCTCCACTGTTCTCTAACGTAGCTAAAGATTAACAAGGGGGGTTCAAAGTGGAAGCTGGCTGGTGCTGCTTGTCTTTCTCTCCTCTTCTCTTTTCTGTCTACCCCTCTTCTCTCCTTCCATTTGACCCCTCTTTTCTGCTATATTATGTCACCACAATTATGCAGAATTTGTAGGAAAAAAGAGAAAGGTGGCATCTCACTCATCTGCTGCAGTCAGGAATGTTATTTTTATACAAGTGAATGAAATGTCCTTGTTTGCAGCTCTTTTTGTTCAATAGTCTACATAAAAGTCAGTACTTTTGTGTGACTTGTTCTTACGGGTAGATGTCAATGTCTTTGTTAAAATGGGGTTACTGAGGCTGGGTTTGAACTCATGACAGAAACAATAAAGTGTTCGCCTATAGCTGGTAGTAGAGGCTTGGGCCAGACTATTAGTTCTAAATGTCAATAGCTTTGGCTTACTACATTTTCTCACTTAAAAATCTTCATTGAAGAAGCTTAAGGTCCTTAGTTACAGTTATTTTTTTAGACTTAATTTAGCAAAATATCTGAGATTGTCTCTAGCATCATTAGTTCAGAATGTGGTTTAATCCTGTATTTTAATTTACAGAATATATTTTTGCAAGATTGTGGTAAATGTAGGTTGGGAAAAGATCATGGTGGCACATATATATAATCCTAGCAATTAGAAGAGCAATGCACAAGCATTGCTGTCTCTATGAAAAAAAAAGAAAAATCTGGGGAAAAAATAAAGGTCATTTTTACATAGTTACATGATTAAAGTTTTTCTAGTGTCTCATAGTGAGAGGACTTTATTCCTCATATTTAATCTCATTTTAAATTTATTTACACAAATTCTTTTCAGAAATAACGACCAAAAAGAATTTTATTTAGGTCTTGGATTTCTTAAGTATATTTTATTGGTGGACCTCTGGAATGGGTCTGCTTGTGTTATGTAAAGAGCACATTAGTGTGTACACAAGCATGCTCCTGTACACAGGATCTGATATGGAATCCATGAAGCTGACGCTAGGACACACTGCTGCTTTGCTGCCACTGTCTACTGGTTACATGGTGTCCTTGGTTGTTGAAGTTACTACTTCTTGTTAGTTATGAAATTTATTTATTTCTGTATCAGAAATTGTTCTCATTAGGCCCTTTCTGAAATGATCTCCTTAAATAATCTTTCAGATTGGAAGCTTCCTTAGAATCTACAGCCTCCATACCAAACTTCACCCAGTGAATTCAGAGTCCATGACTTCACTGATAAGACTGGAGTTTCATCTTCATGGAGGGACCAGTTATGGTCGGGGGATCAGGGTCTTACCAGAAAGTAACCCTGATGTAGATCACCTAAAAAGGTATTTTACATCCCTGCTTGGAAAACGTAAATGTATTCATCATTACGTTAATTTACAAGGTAGCATCGTTCCTGGGCTGTGTGGGGCCTTTGTCTCTTTCTTCTTTTTCCTCTTTGTCTTGCAGAGAATTTAACTCTAACTCTAGCCCTGAGTAGGCAGCCTGGGCCACTGATCTCCTCCCTAACCCAGTCTGGGTAGACTGGGGTGTGGTGAGCTCTTGTATCTGATATTCTAGACTAATTTTATTAAATATACATTATATCACCACACTGGGCCACTGATATACCTCCTTGTCCCCATCTTCACACTGTTTATTTTTAATATGTAAGCCAAATGAATTAGTCTGAGTAGTGAGATGAAGTAAAGCCAGTATTACAATGTAAGTTTTTCAATAGTTAAATTGTTTTTAGTCATGTTCTCTTAATGTTTCCCACACTGAGTATAGCAGCAAACAATAGTAAACTGGTTTCTGCCAATATACAAAACTTGATTGATTGCAAATAGGAAACTGAACAGTTTGTTTAATCGTACTGTGAAAATAATGAATTTTCTAAAATACATCACAAAGCATGGTAGTGGTACATCACATTTATCAAACTTTCCAAGAATATGTTTTGTTTTTAAAAATAGTATCTAAAACGCTGTTTTGAGTTTATAAACTCCTGTGTGTTTCCAGTGTACACCATGTACAGAGAACAGTTTCATATTTTAAAGAGAGAATCCATATATCTTCAAAGAGAAAGCATACCATTCCATAAACTAACATAAAATTGCTGTCATACCAGGTTTAGTTTATTTCAATTGTTTAAAGCAAGTTTCTGCTTTACTAGTTCCATATTATTGTAGCTCACAGTATATCAGCATATTAGTTTACTTTTCCAATATTATTTATTAAAGTGTTTTCATACAATATATTTTAATCATATCCTTTCCCCTCCCCATCTCTTCCCAGATCCTTCCCACTTTTTTACTCACCCACCTCCATGTTCTTTCTCTCAAAGGAAAAAACAAACAAACAAAACAAACAGGAAAACAAATCAAAAGATAGGCATGTGCACACACACACACACACACACACACACAGAGAGAGAGAGAGAGAGAGAGAGAGAGAGAGAGAGAGAGAGAGAGAAAGTCAACACAAAGACAGAAAATAACAAAGCAAAGAGTGCACCAGAAACAAAAGCAAAAACCAAACAGCAACAACAACAAAAACCATGAATTTTTTTTGGGCAAATATTCCTGGGCATAGTTCTGCCCTAGAGTGTGGTTGACATATGCAGTGGCACTCCATTGCAGAAAACTGATTTTCCCTTTGTCAGCAGCTATCATTGGTAAATAGCTCTTTGTTCGGGGTGAGACTTTGTGTCCACTTTTTTCTCTGAGTGCTGGGATTCTGTTTAATTTCAACATGTGTGGGTCTTATGAATTCTGTCATAGTCTCTGTGAGGTCATGTGTGTATCATTTCTGTTTTTTTTTTTTTTTTTTTTTTTCCTGGAAGGTGCTATTTCATTGGAGTCACCAAAGGCTCATAGTTTTTTGCCTTCTTTTCTGTCTAGATTTCTGATCCTTGAGAGGAGGGCTTTGATTTAGGCCTGAGTGCCTCAGAGTCTCTCAGTGCTAGGCATATTATATTGCCCAGATGTGATCTCTCTATTAATTACATATGCACTGCAAAAAGAAGCTTTCTGAGGCTGAGTAAGGCTCTGCTTGGTGGAGTACAGATGTGTTAGTAGGAGTCATTTTATTGCTGCGTTCCTTTAGCAGAATAATCATCTTTTTTCCCCCATAAGGCCCATGATGTATTTATTCTTTGATTCTTGTCCACTTTTTCAGTGTCATGGGTCTTAGTCCAATTTCAGAGAGTGGGTCTTAAGTCCAATTTTTAAGAGGCAAGTTAGTTCTTTAACATTTGTGCCAGATAACTACTGCAGGTAGCATTTGATGCAGGTTGCATGAATTAAAGCTTGGAGAAATTTATTTTAGTTTTGAACTTATTTTTTTCTCTTTCCTTTTTTTTAAAAATTTTTTTAATATGTACATAGTGTTACACCTACATGCCAGAAGAGGGCACCAGATCTCATTATAGATGGTTGTGAGCCACCATGTGGTTTCTGAGAATTGAACTTGGGACATCTGGAAGAGCAGCCTGTGCTCTTAACGTCTGAGCCATCTCTCCAGCCCCTTTCTCTCTCTCTCTCTTTTTTTTTTTAGATGTTATTTCTTCTTGTTTTACTAGAGATTTTCAGTGTGTCCTTACATTATTAAGATGAAATTTCTCCAGTGTTTTGATATAGGCTCTCAGTTTTATTAGGTATGTTATATTTTTCATTTTCATTCAATCTTGTAAATTTGTAAATAAGTTTTTCTTTTTCATTTCCATCTTGACCCAATTTTCTTTCATTGGTGGCTTGTTCAGTTTCCATGGATTCATAAGCTTTCTGTTTCTGTTGTTGTCTGGGCTAGCATCTATGATTTCAGTCTTGGCCCTTCTGGCTTTTAGAGTCCATTGAAAAGTCAGGTGTTATTTTAATAGGTGTGTCTTTATATGATACCTGGTCTTTTTCCCTTCCAGCCTTTAAGATCCTTTCATTGTTCTGTTCATTTGGTGTTTTGATTCTGTGTGTCATGGGAAGTTTTCTTTATCGTCCTTCTATTTGATGGTTTGTATGCTTCTTGTACTTTAATAGACACCTCTTACTTTCAGTTTGGGAAATTCTCTGTTATTATTTTGTTTGTTGAAAAGATATTCTGTGCCTTTGACTGAGTTTTATACTTTTTTATTTATTCCTATTATCTATGGAAAAGATCTTTTAGTATTCCATGTCTGTTGGTGAAACTTTGAGAGGTTTTGTTTGACATCCTTAGTTTTTCCTTTTGGTTTTCTTTAATAATTCTTTTTATTAAATTCTACAGTCAACTCTTGAATTGTTTTCATTATTTCAACTGTTCGCCTTTTCAAATTCTTAAGACATTTAGTTCTATCATTTTTAAGGTCTTTAAATAGATTTATAATTGCTATTTTAAAGTCCTTGTTTTATACTTTGGTTTGCTTTTCTCAGAGCATACTACAATAATTTTTCTGCCTTTTGGAGGAGGCATATAGTCTTGGGTGTTCATGTTTGTGTTTCTGCATTGTGATCTAGGCATGTAGAGTTGATGCTTGAGGTGTTTCTTGGTATTGATATCTGATCTTGGTGGGTAGGTGTCTGTTCTTTAGTTTCTTTTGCCCCGTCTGAGTCCCAGTCAAGAATGGCAGCTGTGGGATCTCTGAGTCTCAGTGAAATGTGATGACTGTGACATCCCTTGTAGATGTCTGTTACGCTGTTAGACAAGGAGTCACAAAGGAGTGGAGATGGGCTAGAAGGAAAGACTGAAAGTGGTGGCACTGAAGAATTAGTGGAATCCTGGGTCTGCACCAAGACCGTGAGTCCTAAAGGGATGTGAGCATCCTGTGGTGGGCAGGCTGTAGTGGAAGTGAAGGTGAGTGTAGGGAAACTCAAATGAAGAGGACAAGAAGAAGAATGTTGGTTTTCTACCTGGTTCTTAGCCTTGTATGGTAGCTGTGGCTCCCTCGTAGAGAGAGGTTCTGCTGATTAGTAGAGTCAAAAGGATTGAGGATGAATGGGCTGCCAGGTAGAACTGTGGGGTAAAAGGGGTTTGTCCACACCAAGAGGCAGTCCCTAGTTGATGGTGCTTATATTCCAAACTTGAGCCACATTATCCCAACTGTAAATGTTAGCCACTAAATTTCCAGACAGTTTGTTTGATTGTTTTTTGTATATTCCACTGACAGACCCTTTCACTCAATATTTTTTTTTTATCTTTGCTCCTAATTTTGAGGATATTAGACTTCTTAGACAATTTGATAAAAGCTACATATCATTGACTGGACTCTGCTAAGTTTTATAATTTCATGAATTCCTAGATTTAGTGAGTAGAGAAATTATTATATTGACTTTCTTGTGTAATTTGGTTTCATATTTTTTCATTTCAGAGTTTTAGAGTCTGTAGATTTGGCAGCCATTCAGCCCTCAGATAATATATGTCAATCAGAAAATGAAGACAACTGTTTAACACCTTCAAGTAAGGACAGTTTATAACACTATCATTTTACTCCCTAATTTTATGAGGCTAATTATCTTTTTGAATGTTTTTTCCCCTGTGTCTCTCTTTTAAATTTATATGTCTATAAAGGTTGTGTGTATGTATTCACATTAAAGTACCACCGTAAACTTTTCTCTTTGCCATATCCAAAGCTAAGCTTGGTTGACTTTTCAATATGTAATTATATTTTTGAATTAGAATGGCAGTGACTACTTACTTTATGATGTGTATATATATAAAGGTTCCTTTATTTTTATCTTAACCAGCCCATAGTTTTTGCTTTTGTGCGCCTTGGATTTTGATGCATAGACTGAGCCTTCCAGATTTGGCAAAGTATTTTTTTTTTTTAATAGAAGTTAATGCAAGTGTGTGTATGTCCTTTTATATTGTTTCCTGAGATTCATCTGTGATGGAGCTCATTACTTGATGTGAAGTGATGAGGCATAATGGAAGAACTTCTAGTTAGAGGGCTGTGTTTCTTTTTCATGTATAGATGGCTCCAGTGTCTATCAAATCATCAAGTGGGTCTAAGTAGGAGTTTATTTTGGGGCCTTCCATGTGCCATATATTAGTGTATTGTGAAGTAGGCACTCTTCTTTACTAATAATTTTTAGTGGTTGCAAAGTCACTTCTTGTAAAAAAAAATACTGTTTTCTTTATGAATTGACTTCCTTTTTGTCAGTATTCAAAGTGTGGGTTGATTTCTAGGCTCACTTTGATCTGTTGGTTTCCCAGTTTTTGTATCAATACTGTAGTTTCTTGATTACTATGTTTTGAAGCCATGTATTATAAAATACAAATGTTGTTCTCTTTTATGATCTTATTAAATTATCTAAATTCCTTTTAAAGAAAGGACAGACATTTCCTATCAGTTTTTGTGATTAACCCTGTATTATTTTTATTAGTATTATGTTGAATCTTCAAATAAATTGGGATGAAAAGACATTTCAACATTTACTTTATTTATTTAGACTTTTTCAGTTTCTCTGGATAGTGTTGCATAGCTTCAGTTTTACATTAAGTTTCTGACAGACATTTTAAAGAAGTACATATTGTGTGATTTCCTTTTTCTTAGGCTCTGAATCAGACTTGGTCTCGCTGTACGAGGTAGAAAGATGTCAGCAACTCTGTGCTACAAGTAAGCCCACTTGTGATCCAGTAACATACATCTGCTTTGTAAGCCTATGGTACAGTGGTCAGTGCACAGATACCTGCTTTGCATTTCCAGCCAATTCTCTTGTACCTATCAGTGACAGTAGATCCTGATGGGGACACTCAGTTCTTGTAGTTAGCTTTTATTCCCATGCCTCATATACATACAATGGTATAAGATAGAATCCATACATGTGCATATCTCTATATTGAATAAATTTGTGTTTTAAGTTATAAGTAAGATTTATAAAGTTTGTAGCATTTAGTATGTTTTAACTTAAGATATAAATTCTATTCTATGACATTAGTTTTAAAAAAATTATATGCATTGAACATTGTGCCTCCAAACAGTGATAGTACATGTTTATCTGGTACACTCCTACTGTTTCAACTAAGTTGATAAAAAACCTATTATTCAGAAAAAAATGTGATCAGAATTTCATTAAATAGTTCATTAAATGTGTACAGTAGGAATGAGAGCCAAAAAAGAAGGTTCCTTATACTCAGGCATTAGAAGTTATACAGAAATTGTTGCAGGTGTACTATACAGAGGCAGTGATGTCTAGCATATCTAGTGCACAGTAAATATGTTTATGAAATTAGATTCCAGAGTTAGGACAAAGGAATTAGAAATAAATCAAGAACATCCTGAATTGCTAGAAAGTAGACATTCTCATACTACATAGCCAGTCTGGGACAATGTGCTCATCAAAATAATGTTAGTGATGGGTTAGAATCCACTGAGTAAAGCCAGGATGTATGAACTCAGTTTATTAATCAGGAAATAATAAACTGGGGTTGGATAGAAAGCTCTGTGGGCCAAAATGACTAACACATATTTAAAAAAAATATTAAAATAAGGCTATTTTGCCAATGTGGTGATAATTATTGTGAATCAGTGAGTTTTAAACTATAAGATTCTAAATGTTTGATTAAAAAAAATAACACATTTATCATCTGCTACTTTCAAGGGTGGGGAAATAGTTCAGAGTAGAGTAAGCTGGAAATCCTTGATTTCACTGCACCAGTTCCCTCCCCTGGAGAAGTGGAGAAGGTCCATTCTCACAGGCCCATTCCCTAGATGTATTGAGAAGTACAGTGTCATATGTGTCCTTGTGCCAAGAAAGTGTAATTAGAATCTCAGAGTGGGAACAACCAGCCTCTTCTAAATGGATGAGTCGTAAATTAAACATGTAAGTAGGCTAAGCCTGAGCAGATGAAAGATAAATATGCCTTGTTTAGGATTAGAGCAGAAAGCCAAAGACAGCTGGAGAGAGGTAAGTATCTGATAATCTCTTAATAGTGTTAAATATGTGTTATTTTAAATACTGTAGCTATGTGAAGGAAACAAATTGTTTTCAGGAAATAATGGAATGTTAGGGGAATGTTAGGACATGATGTCTGGAAGCTGTTCTCAGTAATTTAGTAACAACATAGGTACTGAGAGGGAAGTAGACCAAAGAACAGAGTAAATGTACCAGCATATAACTGTTTGTGAATCTTTTTAAAGTATATTCAGGGGGTTTTATATTGTTCTCATTATTTGAAAGTAATACAAAGTTTAAAGTTTATGAAACATCTCAGAATGTGAAATGTTTCATTTTACTTTAAATTTGTCAGGTCTGCTGTAAGTGCTCAGTTGTTTACCACAGGAAGGACATGTCTTTGAGGGTTTAAAAGCTGTGTACAGAAGTTATTTTCCTGGGTGTCACAGGTTTGCAAGGTGGTACACAAATTCTGTTTTCTGAAATAGGGAAGAGTACTCTAGAATATCTAAGAGGCTGAGTAACACCTGCTATATTAAGCTGTTTAGAGTAAACTCATCCCAGCCATCTCAAACCTTGCATATCTCTATTTCCCCATTATTTGCTCTTTTCTCAGGCCCTCTCTTCTGTTGTGATTCTAAATGCTTTTCTTCTTCCACACCCCCACATTCTCTTGTTTCATGTCCCTCCTCAACCACCTTACCTTCCTACCTGCAAAATTAATCCATTCTCTTGCAAACACTGTATCACTATGATAAAAGGGTTCCTCCTAATAACCATTCCCAATCTCACCTTCTGACTTTTTGATAAAAGAGAGTTCAATAAAGTCTTGAATTCGAAATAACCAGGTCAAAAGATCTTGTCAATGTGTTTTGTAATGTTTTTTCATCAAATTACAGTTAGAATATCAGCTGTTTCCTAGACAAATCTAAGGATTTGTCTAAGAGATTGCCAGTGAGTAATTTTACATTGTTACACAGGTACCATTCATTTTATTGCTGAAATAAACTTTATTGTTTTCCATTAATTGGAAATTTTCTGGAATTTTCTTAGACCTATACAGAAATACTTACATGCCTACTATATAGTTAAAATATCGCTTGTCAGGGTTACTCAGCACCTGGGTACCTGCAGTGTGTGCACCAGACTCTGTGTGTGCACCATGCTCTGTGTTCATGGGCCAAGTACACGTCTAGAATCACTGTGACTGTAGCTGCAGTTAGCTTGATTTTATGATATTTATTTGCTTCAGGTCAATTTGCGCTACACATACCAAATACACCCATACTTTATTTTCTCTGACTTAATGTAAAAAATCCTTACAGAACTTACAGATCACCATTATTTAGAGCAGACACCACTGTGTGCCGTTCTGAAGCAAAGAGCTCCTCGACAATATCGAATAGTAGCAAAACTGAGATCATATGAGCCCAAAAGACTTTTCCAGTCTGTTAAACTTCTTTGTCCTAAATGCCATTCATTGTAAGTATTTTCTAATTAAAAATATTTTATGTCATATTACTTATATATATTCATATATATGTGTGCTTATGTGTGGGGTTTTAAATCTAAGAAATGAGCAAACTATTATTTAATTTGTAGTATTTTCATAGAATGCTAATGATTTAAAAGGTAAGTCATAAATTCCTACCAAGAAAATACTTTTGAATTATTTTTAGTAATAATAAATATAATTAGAGGCTTTTAGGCTTCAAATCCAATGGTTGGTAGCTTTGATACACTCAAGTCAAAATTTCCTGTCATGCTTAATAACTAATTTAGTAAGTGCGATGCCTTTAGTCCCAAAACCAATTTTTAATGGAATAGATAAACAAATAGGAATATAGGACATTCTTTATTCAAATACATACATATTCATCTCAAAACATATTTAGATCTTTTCAATTTAGTGTCCCTCAAAACACAGAATGGTATTTTGGAAAATATAGCTAGTACACAAACATGCACCTTGGGATAGTGTCTGTCTTAGGGTTTTTAGTGCTGTGAAGAGACACCATGAACATGGCCACTCTTGTAAGGAAAACATTAACTTGGGGGGGCTCATGTAGAATTTCAGAGGTTCAGTCTCTCGATGAGGAACATGGCGGCCTACAGGAAGAAGTGCTGCATCTTGCAGGCAGCAGGGACTCACCTGAAAGTCACACTGAAGGAAGCTTGAGCAGAAAAATGCTCAAAGCCCACCCCCACAGTGACATGTCCTACAACAGGATCACTCCTAATAGTGCCACTAGGCCCACCCCCACAGTGACATGTCTTACAACAAGATCACTCCTAATAGTGCCACTAGGCCCATCCCCACAGTGACATGTCCTACAACAAGATCACTCCTAATAGTGCCACTAGACCCACCCCCACAGTGACATGTCCTACAACAGAATCACTCCTAATAGTGCCACTAGCTTTGGGGCCATTTTTATTGACCAAACTACTACAGTATACATCAAGCTTTCACTCTGTTGCCCAGTTATATGTAAATGTCCCTAGAGATGTACTCATATTTTTGTGCTTGCATACTATTTGTTAATATCTCTCTAGAGTAATGTACATACTTTGTATGTGTGTGTGTGTTTGTGTCTTACAAAATGTGATACTATAGTGTTTGAGGACAAAGTCATCATTAAATCCATTTAATAAAAATTGAGGTTTCTGTTTTCTACCCTGTGATCATAAACCCACAGTTGTGACTGAATTATGTATGAAGATTTTAGGTGATTTGGGAAACATTACCAGGTTACACTTCATTTAATGCTGTACAGCTTTTCAAGAATAACATGCTATGATGTTATTTGATGACAAATAAAACATCTTAGAAAGTGTATGAGATAACTTAATGATATGTGCACAGCTGGTGACAGAATCAGAATCAACTCTTTGGCCTTTTAATTTCCATCCATGCCATTTTTACTGTATGGTAGTTTATGAGACTAGCATGACTTACCAGTTATTAAAGGCAAATGAAGATTATAATGCCTTAAAGTAGGTGTCCTCTGACAATGAGATTAACTGTGGTGAAGACATGGCTGCTTGTACAGGACAACAGATTGGGATTGGGAATAACTGTAAGTCACCTGAGCTCTACACTGGGCATCTACCAGACAGATAGGTCAGTAGGTGAAGATGGCTGCTGCCAATCCTGATGATCTGTGTAAAGTCCCTGTGATGAACATGATAGGAGATTGTCCTCTGACCCCTACATATGCACTATGGTGTGCCTGTATCCATACAGATACAACCTATCTGTGATTATGGAATGGATTTTCCTACCCATACAATGTTAAACACCTATTGAATGAAATTTGTTAAATATTAAATTAACTTATAGTAACTAAATATTTAATCTTTAAGTAAGTTTAGTTTGTTTAATCTGCATATAAAATAGTATTTAAAGTTTTTTCTAGATTATTTTTTTTGTGTGTTTTGCCTGAGCACGATATGTGTGCATGTGCACATGTGTGAGTGTGTGTGTATGTGTGTACCATGTTTATCTATTGCCAGAAAATTCAGAACTGGAGTTACAAATGTTTGCAAGTACCATGTGAGTGCTGAATATGAACCTTGATTTTTTTATTATTATTATGAATAAAGTCACATTTTTTTTATCCATGTATATCCTTGTTCAAGCTCCCTTCCTTCTCCCAACCCCTCAAGTCACTCTCTCTTCTACACATCTCCCCATCACCTCCCCAGCAATGGCAGGAGGTCCCAAGATCCCAGTATGGGTACTGCTGGGTCCTTGGGGAGATTGTTTCCCAGTTTTCCGAGAAACTGCCATACTACATTCCAGAGTGGCTGAACAAGCTTACACTCCCACCAACAATGGAGGAGTGTTACTCTTGCTCCTCAACCTCTCCAGCATAGGCTGGTATCTGTGTTTTTAAACTTAGTCATTCTCACACTTCTAAGGTGGTATCTCAGAGTTGTTTTGATTTGCATTTCTCTAATGGCTAAAGATTTTGAGCATTCTTCAAAGTGCCTTTCAGCCTTTTGTAATTCTGCTGAGAAATCCGTTTTTAGTTCTGAACCCCATTTTCTTTTTTTTAAGGTTGGTTATTGTTTATTGAAAATCAATATCAAACTTTATATAAAAAAATCAAAACATCCAGAATAGCAAAAAAATAAAGTAATAGAACTTTCCTTTTAACTAAAATACATGAAACATAAAAAATATAATCTAAAGCTCCCCAAGCCAGGATAGGCTAAGCTACAAGTGAAGAAAGTACAGTAGGTCACAGCTAATGCCCATGGATGCACTATGGCCACCACAAATTTCTGCTAAGCAACACTTCTACAGACAGGATCTACGCATATTCAGTATGAGATTTTCTTTATTATTATTATTATTATGAATAAAAAAGTCACATTTTCTATCCTTGTATATCCTTATTCAAGATCCCTTCCCTCTCCCACCACATCAGGTCATTCTCTCTTCTCCAAATCTCCCCATTCCCCCCATGGACAGGCGTCCCAAGATCCCAAGGTCCCAATATTGCTAAGGTCAGCCGCTACTCCTTGCAAATCCAGTTTTCTCCCCCCAACATCAAGACTGAGTCAGGTGTTCCTCTAGGGGGAGAGGGATCCAAGGAGTCAGTCCAAGGTGTTTCTGATCCCAAGCTGTTCAGTGGTTGTGGTTTACAGCTTGGGCATGCTTTGTTTTCTTTTTTTTTTGTTTAGAGTCCACTAATGAGTGAGTACATCCCCTGCTTATATTTCTGAGTTTGTGATACCTCAAGAGGATATTCTCCATATCTATCCATTTGCCTGCCAATTTTAGGATATCATTTTTTTTTTCTTACTGCTGAGTAGTACTCCATTGTGTAGATATACCACAGTTTGTTAACCCATTCTTCAGTTGAGGGGTATCTAGGTTGCTTCCAGGTTCTTGCTGTTACAAACAATGCTGCTATGAACATAGTTGAGCTAATGACATTAAAGTGGAACTGTGCGTCTTTAAGGTATACACCCAGATGTGGTATTGCTGGGTCCTTGGGGAGATTGATTCTCAATTTTCAGAGAAACAGCATTACTGCATTCCAGAGTGACTGAACAAGCTTACACTCCCACCAACAATGGAGGAGTGTTGCCCTTGTTCTGAAACCTCTCCATCACAGGCTGTCATCTGTGTCTTTTTTTTTTCTTTATTTATTTTGTATTTATCAAGAAAAACAGTAAATTGAATTTAAAATGCTGATAAGTTAACAATAACTATAAAGAAAATAAAAATCATAAGCATGACTTATCAAGGGTGATAATGTAAATAATTTGCTACACATAAAATTACTTTGTGTTCAGCTTTCCCTCTGAATTTTTTTTTTATCCCTGTATACCCTTATTCAAGGTCCCTTTCCCCTCCTGCCACATCAGGTCATTTTTTCTTCTCCACAACTCCCCATCCCTTCCCTGGGCAGGCAGCAGACAGTCCCATGGTCCCACTGATCCAATAATGCTTAGTTCAGTCTCCGCTCCTGGCAAATCCAGTTTTGTCGCCCCTCCCTCAAGAGTGAGTCAGGTGTTCCTATAGTTGGAGTGGGACCCGAAGGGTCAGTCCAGGGTGTTTCTGATCCCAAGCTGTTCAGTGGTTGTGGTTTGAAGCTTGGGCATGCTTTGCTTTTTTCTTGTTTGTTAGAGACCATTAATGAGTGAGTACATCTCCTCCTTATCTTTCTGAGTTTGTGATACCTCGCTCAGGAGGATATTCTGCAAATCCATCCATTTGCCTGCTAATTTTAGGATATCATTTTTTCTTACTGCTGAGTAGTATTCCATGTGTAGATGTACCACAGTTTGCTAATCCATTCTTCAGTTGAGGGACATCACGGTTGTTTCCAGGTTCTTGCTATTACAAATAATGCTGCTATGAACATAGTTGAGCTAATACCTTTGGAGTGTGAATGTGCCTATTTAGGGTATACACCCAGAAGTGGTATTGCTGGGTCCTTGGGGAGATTGATTCTCAATTTTCTGAGAAACTGCCATATTGCATTCCAAAGTGACTGAACAAGCTTACACTCCCACCAACAATGGAGTAGTGTTCCCCTTGATCCGCAACCTCTCTAACATAGGCTGTCATCTGTGCCTTTTATTTAGCCAATTTAACAGGTGTTAGGTGGTATCTCAAAGTTGTTTTGATTTGCATTTCTCTGATGGCTAAAGATGATGAGCACTTTTTCAGGTGCCTTTCAGCCATTCGTAATTCCTCTGCTGAGAATTCCCTTTTTAAATCTGAACCCCATTTTTTGATTGGGTTACTCAAGGTTTTGGGCTCTAGATTCTTGAGCTCTTAATATATCTTAGAGATCCGTCCTCTATCACTTGTAGGGTTGGTGAAAATCTTTTCCCATTCTGTAGGCTGCCGTTTTGTCCTATTGACAGTGTCCTTGGCTTTACAGAAGCTTCTTAGCTTCAGGAGATCCCACTTATTGATTGTTGGTCTTAGTGTCTGTGCCACTGGTGTTATATTTAGGAAGTGGTCACCTGTGCCAATTTGTAGAAGTGCATTTTCCACTTTCTTTTCTATCAATGAACCCCATTTTCTAATTGGGTTATTCAAGATTTTGGGCTCTAGATCCTTGAGTTCTTTATATATTTTAGAGATCAGTCCTCTATCACTTGTAGAGTTGGTGAAAATCTTTTCCTATTCTGTAGGCTTTTGTTTTGTCCTATTGACTGTGTCCTTGGATTTACAGAAGTTTCTCAGTTCCAGAAGGTCCCACTCATTGATTGTTGTTCTTAGTGTCTGTGCCACTGGTGTTATATTTAGGAAGTGGTTGCCCAAGCCAATGTGTTAGAGGATATTCCCCACTTTCTTTTCTATCAAGTTCAGAGTGGCTGAGTTTATGTTGAGGTCTTTGATCCACTTGGATTTGAGTTTTGTGCAGGGTGACAGGCTTGGATCTATTTGCATTTTCCTACACACTATCATCCAGCTATGCCAACACCATTTGTTAAAGCTACTATCTTCTTTCCATTGAATATTTTGGGCCTCTTTGTTGAAGACCAAGTGTTCATATGTTTTTGGGTTAATTCCCGGATCCTCAATTTTATTCTATTGATCCACAAGTCTGTTTTTATGCAGGTACGAGACTGTTTTTATTTCTATAGCTCTAAAGTGTAACTTGAAGTTAGGGATGGTGAAGCCTCCTGAGGTTCCTTTGTTGAGCAAAATTGTTTTGGCAATCCTGGCTTTTGAAAGGAAGTTGAGTATTGTTCTTTCAAGGTACGAAAAATACTGTATTGGGATTTTGATGGGAAGTACATTGAATCTGTAGATTGCTTTTGGTAAAATTGCCATTTTTCCTATGTTGATCCTCTGTATCCAGGAACATGGGAGATCTTTCCATTTTCTGATATCCTCTTCAATTTATTTCTTCAGTGATTTAAAGTTTTTGTCAAATAGATCTGTTACTTCTTTGGTTATAGTTACTCCAAGATATTTAATGCTATTTGCAGCTATTTTAAAGGGTGATGTTTTCCTCATTTCTTTTTCAGCCCTTTTATCTTTAGTGTATAGGAGGGCTGTATATTTTCCCTGTATTTCTGCTCTCTCCAGGACTTTTATCATAAAGGAGTGTTGGATTTTGTCAAAGGCTTTTTGTGCGTCTAAGGATATGATCATGTGGTTTTTTTCCTTCAGTTTGTTTATATGATGGATGACATTTATGGTTTTTCATATGTTGAACCATCCCTGCATTTCTGGGATGAAGCTTACCTGATCATGGTAGATGATATTTTTTATATATTGTTGTATACAGTTTGCCAGAATTTTGTTGAGAATTTTAGGATCAATATTTATGAGTGAAATTGGTCTAATTTTCCTTCTTTGTTGCATCTTTGAGTGGTTTTGGTATTTGTAATTGTGGCCTAATGAAAACAGTTTGGCCATATTCCTCCAGTTTCTATTGTGTGAAAAAGTTTGAGGAGTATGGGTAGTAGTTCTTCTTTGAATGTCTGGTAGTATTCTGCACTGAAACCATCTAGACCTAGGCTTTTTTTTACTTTGGAGGCTTTTAATGACAGCTTCAATATCCTTTACGGTTATAGGTATGTTTAGGTAATTAATCTGGTCTTGATTTAATTTTTGTAAATGGTACCTGTCTATTTTTTTCTAGGTTTGCCATTTTTTTGTAGAGTATATATTTTCAAAGAATGACCTGATGATTCTCTGGATTTTCTGGGGGTCTGTTGTTGTGTCTTCCTTTTCATTTCTGATTTTGTTGATTTGGACACACTCTCTCTGCTTTTTGATTAGTTTGGATAAGGGCTTTTCTATCTTGTTGACTTTCTCAAAAAACCAACTCTTTGATTCGTCGATTCTTTGTATTGTTCTTTTTGTTTCAATTGTATTGATTTCAGCCCTAAGTTTGATTATTTCCTGCTGCCTACTCCTTCTAAATGAGTTTGCTTCTAATTGTTCTAAGGCTTTCAGCTGTGCTATTAGTTCTCTAGTGTGGGATTTCTTTAGGCTTTTCATTTAGGTATCTTGTGTTATGAATTTTCCTCTTAAGAGTGCTTTCATTACATCCCAAAAATTTGAGTACGTTGTGGATTCATTTTCATTAAATTCTAGGGAGACTTTGATTTTCTTTTTAATTTCTTCCTTGACCCAGATGCGGTTTAGCTGAATGATGTTTAGTTTCAATGAGTTGGTAGACTTTCTGTGATTTTTGATGTTGGTGAACTCTTTTTTTGTTTTGTTTTGTTTTTTTTTTTGTTTTTTTTTTTGTTTTTTTTGCACACACATCTTTGGGTTTTAGTAAATTTCACAGAAATTCCAAGTACCAAGAATAACAATCACAATAGCTAAGACAGAAGGAAGAAGTCTTTGGCTTCAGCTCTT
>PVIH01016092.1:0-46973 GCA_004025045.1 Sigmodon hispidus
AAAGAAGATATGAAAAAAAGCCTCGAAGCTCTCAAAGAAGATACGAAAAAAAGCCTTAAAGAAATAGAAGAAAATACAAACAAAAAATTGGAAGAGATGAACAAATCTGTGAAAGAAACATGCCAGGAACTAAAAGCTGAAATGGAAGCAATAAAAAAGGCACAAAATGAGGCAAAGATGGAAATAGAAAACCTGAAGATATTTGCTTTATGACCAATTATGTGGTCAATTTTAGAGAATGTTCTATGTGGTGCTGAGAAATATGTATATTCCTTTGTGTTTGGGTGGAAGATTCTATAAATATCTATTAAATCCATTTGCACCATAACCTCTGTTAGACCTCTTATTTCTATGTTGAGTCTCTGTCTGGTTGACCTATCCAAGGGTGAAAGTGGGCTAATAACGTATCTCTCTATGAGGGAGTGGGAGTTGATGTGGGATTTGAGTTTTAGTAGTGTTTATTTTACATAGATTGGTGCCTTTATATTAGGAGCATAAATATTCAGAATTGAAATCTCATCATGATCAATTTTCCCTGAGATGAATAAGTAATGTCCATCCAGGTCTCTTTTAATTGATTTTAGTTTGAAGTCTACTTTGTTAAATATTAGGATGGCAATATTTTGTTTGTTTGTTTCTTAGGGCCATTTGATTGGAAAATCCTTTCCCAACTCTTTACTCTGAGCCTGTGTCTGTCTTTAAGGCTGAGATTTATTTCTTGTATGCAGCAGAAGAATGGCTTTTGTTTTTGTATTCATCATGTTAGTGTGTGTCTTTTTATAGGTGAATTGAGTCCATTGATGTTAAGAGATATTAGTGAACACTGATGGATAGTTCCTGTTATTTTTGGTGGTAGCCTGTATGTATTTCCTTTCTTTGAGGTTCTTTTCTGTGGGATTATTGATTGTTGTGTCATGCTTGTATCTGGGATCTTTAGGTTGGAGCTTTCCCTCTAATGCTTTCTGAAGAGCTGGATTTTTAGATAGGTATTGTTTAAGTCTGACTTTGTCATGAAATATCTTGTTTATTCCATCTATGGTGATTGCTAGTTTTGCAGGGTATAGTAGTCTAGGTCGGCAACCATGCTGTTTTAGTGTCTGTATAACTTCTGACCAAAATCTTCTTGCTTTTCTTATTTTCATTGAATAGTCAGGTGTGAGTCTGATGGGTCTGCCTTTATAGGTAAGTTTGCCCTTTTCTTTTGCAGCTCCTAAAATTTTTTCTTTGTTTTGTATGGTTTGTGGCTTAATTATTATGTGGCAAGTGGTCTTTTGTTAGGGTCAAATCTATTTGGTGTTCTGTATGCTTCTTGTATCTTTATAGGCATTTCCTTTTTAAGGTTAGGAAAGTTTTCTTCTATGTTTTTATTGAACACATTATCTGTGCCTTTGAGCTGGTATTCTTCTCCTTCTATTCCTATTATTCTCAGGTTAGGTCTTTTTATGATGTCCCAAATTTCCTGAACATTATAGCTTTTTTAGTTTTTGTGTGTTCTTGACTGATGAATCTATTTCTACTACTGAGTCTTCTACTTCAGAGATTCTCTCTTCCATCTCTTGGATTCTGTTGGTTATGCTTATATCTGTAGTTCCAGCTCTTTTCTTCAGATTTTTTATTTCTAACTTTACCTTGTTTTGTACCTTTTTTATTACTTCTAATTCACTTTTTAGTTCCTTAAATGTTTCTTTCATTTTTTGGTTTTCCTTTTCCTGGTATTCTTTCAAGGTTTTGTTCATCTCTTTTAGTTTTTTGTTTGTATTTTTCTATTTCTTTAAGGGAATTTTTCATATCCTCTTTGAAGGCTTCAATAATCTTCATAAAGATGTTTATGCTGATGTTTCCTTCTGTCTCTTCTTCATTGCTCTGTTCAGGTCTCGTAGTTATAGAGCTACCAGTTTCTTCTGGTGTTGCCTTGTTGCTTTTTATATTGTTATATGTTTTCTTGCACTGGCATCTGCCCATGACTTCAGTGATTCACATTTGGTCAGCTCCTAGTCAGCTGTGGCTAGAGGGCTTTTGTGTCTTCTGTTTGTTCTGAGCAAGGGTTCTGTACAATCTCTGACTCTGTTCTGGATGGGTGGTTAGAGTTTCAAGGTCCTTAGTCCTTGCCTGATGATGCAAATTGCCCTGGAGATAGGGCTCTGGCAGCCAAGCTAGGGTTCCCTAGAAGAGGCCCCTCACAGCTAAAACCAAGGTCTGTCTGCTCTCAACATATATATTTTAAAGGTACCTTGACTTCAAAATTAAATCTAAAAATATGTTGTTTTGGAACATGGTTATAGGGCTGCAGGTGAAAGATACTTGTTTGAACCTCAGGGCTAGGAAAGACTGAGGAACATGCAATGTAGTGACATTATGTTCTGGTACATTGTAAATATTTGTTTCTCCTACTGGTTTAATGAAAGTGCTGACTGGCCAAAAGGCAAACAGGAAGAGTGGTTAGGGGCTAACAGACTAAGAAATCTCTAAAAAGAAGAAGAGTCAGGGAGAGTTGCCAGCAGACCCAGAAGAAAGAAGTCAAAATGCTGCTCTAAGAAAAGGTACTAAGCTTTATGTCTGAACAAGATAATAATAATGTGTTAGTTTAAGAGTTAATAGTTAGCAACTTATATGACTGAGCCATAGGCTAATCAGCATGAAATTAATATAAGCCTTTGTGTGATTATTTGGGGTTAAGCAACAGCAGGGCTGTAGTTGCTCTTATCCTTGGGGCTAGGCTGAAAAGGCTGGGCCTGAAACTTCTTATTACACTCTAGCTACAGTTTATTGTTTGGTTTTGTTATTTTTGTTTTAGGATTTGTTTGGGATTTTTTGTTGTTGTTGTTGTTGCTGTTCTTGTTGCTGCTGTTGCTATTGCTGTTGTTTTAAGACAGTATCTACCTTTGTAGCCACAATTACCTAGGGCTTATAATGTGAAACAAGATACCTTCAAATTCTATAGCCTCCTGCCTCAACCTCCAGAGTACTGGGATTATCATAACCCACAATCTCAGCCATTGGGCTTAAAGATAACATTTTGCTTCATGGTTCTAGTTTGCTCCTTCTAGTCTTGGTATCCTTGTCTCTGATTCCCTTTGTGCTAAGATATAACTTTCACCACCTAGCTTAGCCTCCAAGCATTTAAGTTGATCTTAGTTTGTGTCCAATACTACTCCATGGTTTCTTTTTTATATTAAGACTGTGACATCTGCCTTCCCATATTCTACTTCACATAAAGCATAAGAAGTGAAAAGAGAATGTTTTTATCTTACCTTTCAATTCACTGTGTAAATTTCATCCTCTAATTTTTCTATATATTAAAAGAATAAATTTATTCTTTAATTTTAAAGAATTTAGGAACAAAGGAAATATAATTCATTTTCATTTATATTTATAATTTGTAACTTTCTTTCCTCCACATACATACAAATCTTCCTCTACTGATATTTGTCCTCATTCTAAAAACCTTTTTTTTTTCTAAGTAAAACAAAAACGTGATACATTTTTTTTGCATGAGAAATTAATTTTATTATTTTCATTTTTTTACTTTTCTCTTTTCTACCTTAGAAGTGTTAGTAATCTATTAGACTCTTGTCCCCAAATATTTCAAAAGACCTGATTACTGTTTTAGCACAAGTGAATGGAATTGCTCTAAAATCCCTGGAGAAAAGCTGGGAGATCTGAGTGAAATATGTCTCTCTCTCTCTCTCTCTCTCTCTCTCTCTCTCTCTCTCTCTCTCTGTGTGTGTGTGTGTGTGTGTGTGTGTGTGTGTGTGTGTGTGTGTTCATGCACCCATACAGCATTCATGAGTAATCATCATTGGCTGTGTGACCAGGAATTATTTAGTCAATGGGGTTGACTTGTATGTTCTACTCATCTCACATGATTTTAATACAGGGAAATGAGATGTCACACACACCGGTTTTGCATGATTCTGGACTATTTCCTATCTCTTGAACATAAATCTTCCCCAAATTCTTAAGGATTTATCAATTGTAAATTACATGGTATCTCTTCTAATTCCATCTTCCTTCCATGAGTGACCTGTGCTATTGTTTTCTCCATTATTCCTTCTACCAAATGAAGTAAGGCATAGCCGAGAAGCAAAACTACTTCTTAATTTGTTAGCAATTCACCTAAAGTGTTAGGTGAAAGGTTATATCAGGCATCTAAATTCCCATGGGTTACAGTAGAGAGCCAAGGGTCATTGCTAACATGAAGACAAAGAGAAAAGCTTGATGTTTCCATGGATACTGTCATTTCAACCATTTAGGAGCTTGCATACTCCAGGAAAACTAATATTTTCCTTTTAGAAGGCTTTTGATTCAGATGAGTGTACTCACCAGTGTAGTTATTGCTCCCTTCTTACAGCACTAGGTAGATTGTGGTGCCGATTGCTGAAATGCACAGATCTGGTAAAATGGAGGAAGCCTAAGGTCAGATCCTCTTAGGAAAAACCTCCACTTCTATTTTGAATGGCAGCTCTTAGCTTCTTGGCCTTCAAATTGCACTGAAATTAGAACAATTCAAAGTTCAAAAGCCTCTTAAAAGAACTCTGCTGTAAACTTTCAAAGAGAGGGGGGTTATGCCCACAAGGTAAGCTGATGATTAAAAAAGATGTAGCCATTGCAATTAGGGGCAGTTAAAAATACAACAACTGTCCTTTTAATTTAAGGCTCCCTCCCCCCACCCCACAAAAGGAAAGGAATATAGCTGTCTTCTTTGAAAGACTCTTAAACCCTCCTAAGGATAGTTTAGTGTAGGATGTTGTAGGTCTGACCTGATCTGATCTTCAGGATGTCTTCCCTAATGCTAAGCATCTGGGTCTCCTCCAACTCTGCCATTTAACTGGTTTGTTTCTATACCACTTCCTTTTAAAATAAATCAGACAGTTTCCCCAGCTCAAGTGCTGTTCTTTTTTTCCTGTGGAGACAGCAAGTGACAGTGTCCTGCTTCTTCTCCACATCACTTTGACCATCCAGCTCCAGGAGCAGTTCCAATCTTCAAGCCACTCTTCAATGGTCACAGGTGACATTATCCTTATTACCAGAGATGGAGGTTACAGATGACATTTTACCTGGTAGTTTCCTGGAGGATTCTGGGTAAAGAGTTGGTTCCATCAATGTAAAGCCAAGGGTATGAGGTAAAACAGTTTGTGCTGAAGTTTGGAGTCTTTTTATGAACTATTCTGTCACCTACTGGCAGTTCAAAGGGAGTGATACACCCTCACCTCCCAGCCCCACCGTTATCTCTCACCCAAGGAGTTGGAGTCTCCTGAAAGGTGATCTTTATTATCCTGAACCCAAAAGATCCTAAGTTCTGAGCCTTTCCTCGGCAGCTGTGTCTTATTGGGAAGCCCCACTTGAAGGGCTCTGTGTGTGTGGGGGGGGCAGCTGCTAAGCTCTTGTGAGCACCACTTTCTGTGGAAACTGAAAAGGCTTTTTTTCCCTTATGTGGATATCAGAAAATGGAAAGATCTCTCATGTTCCCTGGATAGGTAGAATCAACATAGTAAAAATGGCAATTCTACGAAAAGCAGTCTACAGATTCAATACATTGCCCATCAAAATCCCAACATAGTTTTTTACAGACCTTGAAAGAACAATACTCAATTTTATTTGGAATAACAGGAAAGCCAGGATTGCCAAAACAATTTTGCTCAACAAAGGAACCTTAGGAGGTATCACCATCCCTGACTTCAAGTTATGCTATAGAGCTACAGTAATAAAAACAACCTGGTACTGGCATAAAAACAGACTTGTGGATCAATGGAATTGAATTGAGGATCCAGACATTAACCCAAAAATCTATGAACACCTGATCTTTGACAAAGAGGCCCAAAATATTCAATGGAAAAAAAAGATAGTATCTTTAACAAATGGTGTTGGCATAGTTGGATGGTAGTGTGTAAAAAACTGCAAATAGATTCAAGCCTGTCACCCTACACAAAACTCAAATCCAAGTGGATCAAAGACCTCAACATAAACCCAGCCACACTGAATCTGATAGAAAAGAAAGTGGGACATACCCTCCAACAAATTGGCACAGGTGACCACTTCCTTAATATAACACTAGTAGCACAGACACTAAGACCAACAATCAATAAGTGGGATCTCCTGAAACTGAGATGCTTCTGTAAAGCCAAGGGCACAGTCAATAAGACAAAACGACAACCTACAAAATGGGAAAAGATTTTACCAACCCTACAAGTAACAGAGGACTGATCTCTAAAATATATAGAGAACTCAAGAAACTAGAGCTCAAAACTTTGAATAATCCAATGAAAAAATGGGGTTGAGATCTAAAAAGGGAATTCTCAGCAGAAGAATTACAAAGGACTAAAATGCACTTGAAAAGTGCTGACATCTTTAGCCATCAGAGGCATGCAAATCAAAACAACTTTGAGATACCACCTGACACCTGTCAGATTGGCTAAGATAAAAGACACAGATGACAGCCTATGCTGGAGCAAGGGGAACACTCCTGCATTGTTGGTGGGAGTGTAAGCTTGTTCAGCCACTCCAGAATGCAGTATGGCAGTTTCTCAGAAAACTGGGAATCAATCTCTCCAAGGCTCTAGCAATGGCACTGCTGGAAATATACCCTAAAGATGCACATTCACACTCCAAAGGCATTATTAGCTCAACTATATTCATAGCAGCATTATTTATAATAGCAACAATCTGGAAACAACTAGATGCCCCTCAACTGAGGAATGGATTAACAAACTGTGGTACATCTACACAATGGAGTACTACTCAGAAGTAAGAAAAAATGATATTCTAAAATTTGCAGGTAAATGGATGGATATGGCGAATATCCCCTTAGTGAGGTATCACAATTCCAGAAAGATAAGCAGGGAATGTACTCACTCATTAGTGGACTTTAAACAAAAAGCAAAGCATTCTCAAGCTGCAAACCACAACCACTGAACAGCTTGGGAGCTGAAACACCTTGGACCAGCACCTTGGAGCCCATTCCCTCCAGAGGATCACCTGACCAATTCTTGATTATTTTCATTTGTAAAGTGTGCTTTTATTAGGTTTGAAATTTTAAATTTTATAAATATTTATTTATTGTCCCTAGATATTATTCCATTTCACCTTCTATGCTGCAGAGATACTGCCTTGGTTTATATGACTTCTGATGAGGGTTTTATGCTAAGCCTTGCCGTATCAAGAAGGTATTTTGATCACTAGATGATCTTCAGATTCGATGTGTGCTTTCAGCAATGTGGGTGTGATACACATTACAGTGCTTCACCTTTATGCTTATTTTGTTTAAGTGTCATTGAGGGCCTTGGACTTATGAGTATATTATTTTCATCAAGTTTTCTTTTTTAATTATTAATCTATTTAATTAACATGTTTTGTTTTTTCCCTGAGACTCCAAGTGGACATAGGTTAGGCTAGAAGTGTCCACTCTCAAAAACATAGTGAAAATCTCTCTTTATCATTTTCAGCCATTATACTGTGTACTTAGCTCAGATAGTATCTATTGATGGGTCAAAATTATTTGCATTTCATTATGCACGATGGTCAGAGGTGAACATGCATGAATTATTAGTCCAATATTATGTTTCTAATTTTTTAAATTCCCATTTGGTTTTTATTATATCCTCCATTTTTTTCCTCAGCATCCTCCAGCCTTTTAAAATCTATTACCTTCAGTAATTCTAGCATCCACAATTTCTAAGTAATTTTTCTAAACTAAGATTTTTCTGGCTGTTAATCATGTTTACATGCTTCTTTACCATCAATTAATTTTAGTTTGAATACTAGACATTGTGATTTTGTATCATGAATATCTGGATTTTTTTATTTTTCTTTAAAAGATTGTCAAAATTTGAGACACAGAACATGGCTGAGTATGTAAAACACTTGCTGAACCCAAGGACTAAGGTCAGATATGCAGAGCCCATGTAAAAAGCCAGACACAGTTGCAGGCATCTATAAGCCAAGGCCCTTTACTACAAGATGCAAAGTAGAAACAGGAGGATCCCTGGAAGGCCATGAACCAGCTACAATCACATACAAGTGAACAACAAGAGACTTTTTCTCAAACAAGGCAGAATACAAGGGCCAACACTAGAGGTTTTCCTCTGACGGTCATATATGTGCTGTATAGTTCACATGCTATAGTCACACAAAGAAAACCATGCAAACACATGCTTATACATATCACAGAGAGAGACAGAGAGAGACAGAGAGAGAGAGATTGAACCCAAACTGAACAAAAATAAACAATTCAATTATTTGCAGATAAGCTAGATTTCTTTTTTGGGTGCTAAAATACAGTAAATGTGCTTTGCTGTCCTCTGAGAGCCCTGCACTGTCTACCTTTGCCATTTATCAGGAGCTCTGAGCTCAGGCCGATACGATTTTGTCATATGCATGAATGCCTCAACATTCAGCAGTGAGATCATTAAAGAAACGCCTCTGCAAGTCTGGAGCTTTTCTCCTCTGGTCCTCCAGTGCTACAAATTCCTACTGTTTAAACAACCATAAACTTTTGTGCCTGTGGGAGGGAATGCTAGGGATTAAACCCAGGCCTTGTGCATGCTAGGCATGTACTCTACCACAGCTACATCCTCAGCCTTCTTTGAATTCTTTATTTGGAGACATGGTCTCTGTAAATTGCCTAAGCTGCTTTTGAACCCCTTCTGTAGCCCAGATAAACTCTGAGTATATGATCCATCTGCCCCTGCTTTCCTGAGTAGCTATGATCACAGACCTATGTCATCAGGTACTCCACTTGCTGTAAACTTCTGATTTTTCAGTGCAGCAATGGTGTATGTTTTGGGGACTAATCTCCTTGAGAAATTATCCACACAGTCACACCGAACAGACACCACAAAATACCCACCACCAGAATAATTCCTTAAGTTTTGCACGATAAGCATTTTTGTTTCTTCATCTTGGCTCTAATCTTGAATAATAAAATTTAGAAACAAAGTAAATCTATGCAAATAAATAAACAAAGTAAGTCTATTTGTAATATATGAAAAATCAGAAGGTGGCATTCATCATGTATTTTTCTAAAACTTCAAAAGAAAAATGAGACAGTGCAAAAGAGTGTAATAACTATTATTTATTGTGGTCAAATATGAAAATATGCATATGTTGTTATGGGGAACTCACTAAAGGTAATCATTCAAACATGGTGTGTGGGCAATTGAAAATCTTTATTCCAGGACCTATGTGTGGCTTCAAGTGTCCAGAACATGGAGTTTTTAAGGGCAAAGACTTCATCTAAGCACTTAGAAGCTAGGAGTGGGGGATTCACTTAGTAAGCAGATTGAAGCAAGCAGTTTTAACAGAAGCCAAGAGAAAGGATAAGCAGTTAGCCAGCTTGAGCAGGGGGAGGTCCACAAAAACAAAGGAGATGAGCAGTTCCTGGAGGAAATTCTGCTACTAATAAGCAGTTTTAACAAAGGCTAAGATAAGTTAGGTAGGACATTCTAACCTTTGATTCCAAGAATAGAGCTGGATTGTTTTCCATGGGATTCTCCACCAAGGAGTCCAGATTCTAGTTAAGCCTGGAATGACCTCAGTGAGAATGTAAGATGGAGGACCATCTGCACTGTCTTGCTCCATCACAATATAACATTTTGGTAATGTACACCAGTATCCCTCTCAAGAACTGTCATAGTCATTTGAAATCTTATTAGTTATTTAGGGAAGTATCTAATTCCCAACATTCTCACATATCATTTTCTCAGGCTTTTATATCTTTGCTCATTTGACAGGAGGAATCAGTCTATTGTTTTAAGTTATACGTTTTAGTTACTATATGAACAGCTCTTCAAATATTTACAAGCTAAGTCCATTGATTAGAGTTGCCTTCTTGTACACCATTGTTCTCGTTCATAGATCAGTGTCCTGCGGTAACAAAGGTACATGTTATACGACAAGATGGTTTAGAGAGAAAGGGAGTAAAGACATTTGTGACAGTGGCCACAAAGCATTGTCCATCAGAAATCTTGATGCCCTACTTTCCTTGATCCAACATCCTTAGTATCTATTCTAATCTATACTCTTTCAAGCTAGCTGTCATATATTCCTCAGTTTCTTTCAGCCTGGCTATGCAGGTATTTGGCTCTTGTAAGATACCAGTTTCCCATCAGGGAATTTGACCTAGGTCCAACTCTTGTAAGTACCTGGCTCATTTCAGGCCTTTGCATGGCCTTAAAACAAGAAGAAATTGCTAAATGCTAATGGGAATGTTGGACCAACTCTATAAAACTTTAAATTTCTGGGGTCTTGGTTCTAAAGTGCATGTACTTGGACTTTACCATCCTAAAGCTCAGGGTCACCAGCCTTCTCCTTTCATTCCCTGAGTTTGATACAAGACATCTGCTGAAAGTGAATCAACCTTCTGTCAAGCCTTCTACTTCAATGATTAACTCAACCTGTTCTTTGATTCTGTCCCTTGGCTCCAGGACATTTAAGGTTTCCTGGCATGCTCATAGGGAACAATCAAGCTTTTATCTTTCCTCTTGACTTAGTGAATAATATCTCTGTACATGCCCCCATCACTAATAGTTTTACCATGCTCCAAAGAGCCAACAAATCCCATAGTTCTTATCCTTACCATTTCCTTTATACTCTTGAAATGCCCAAAGTGTTCCATTGCCTGGTATGTCCTCCTGGTTCATTTCTGATTTAAAGAGAAGAATTATACTGATTGCACTTCCTTTGCATGCCAAGGATTACCATCATTCCACAGCCCACCAGTAATGGTGTCCTCAGAGTTAAAGTATCTGTGAGTGATCCATCCACAAGATTCCATTCCAGAAACTGCTTCCCAGGATTAGTCCTGTTCCACTAGCTTGCATTCATTTTCTGGAAACAGAGATGGGAGTTGCATGAAAGTCAGTGGGGACTATAGGAGACTTCTCTTGTAAGGTACAACTGAAAAAGCATGAGGAAGAATGGTAGGGAGGCAGGTGATGAACTGGCATTCAATATGAATTCAACTGAGACCTTAGACAATCTTAAGAATGTCAGGATGTCTCTCCAGGGCAATCTTAAACTGAAAATAAGGAATAAGCTTTTAGATGTCAGACATTGACTCTGAGCTCCCCATGGTAAAATAACCTTGGGAGAGGCAATGTCCTCTGCTCAAGGACAATTTCCAGGCATGGTGAAATTGTGAGCCTGTAAAAGCTGAGGTGCTGAGCTGCAGAGGAATGGCCACAGAGAAGAAAAACTGGAGAATCACAATGTGCCATAATCATTCTCTAGGACTCACTACTACCCATTACTCACTGAGGTTAGAGCCCAGTGAAACTTTGTTAAAAGTTCATTGTTTTCAAGAGAACAGTCTAAGATATAAACCAAAATGATAGATTGCCCAGGTTATTATGCTACTGCCTTTCCAAATGGTGCTCTTGACTTTGTGCCCTTATCATGATGGCTTGTGGATCTGCAAACTCATTTCCCCAGGCTTCTTTGTAGCATTTTCCTCGGCCACATTGGATCCTTCAAAAAACATGGCAGCATTTTGGTCACAATCTCTCCTCGGGAGCCTGAACTCTACAGATGCCCTGTCACCAAGCTCCATCATTATCCCCAGCTTTTCTTCCACTTCCCTCACCTCTAAGATAAAATATTTCTTGTAGTCACCTTCACTGGGTGAACTCCAGGTTCTCCTTCTGTTTGAGGGTTTTGTTTTTTGTTTTTGAATTTTTCCGTAATTGATTTCCTATTCTCAATATCCTTTGACAAACACCTACTTCAACTTCTGTTTCCTTCTGTTCTGCCTGAAACAATCATTTGATAAAAATGTTATGCCCAGAGTTCGACCCCCAGAGAGACCACCACAGACAGGGATTTGATAAAATTTGACCATCATTTGATAAAAAAAGAAGATAACAAGTGATGTGTCCTATGTTTGTGAAGGATGAGGACTACATGGGGCACAAACTGATCAAAGATATGAAGACACAGCTTGCTGCGCTGACTTCTACACACTTTCAGCAGCATCATTGCTGTGACAGTGCCGCTTATGGACACCAAGTTGTGGGAGGAACTGATAGCAAACATTTGAGTTTATTAAAGTTTTGTTGAGTAGGTGGGTGTTACAGAGGAAAAAGCCAAGGTTATCAAGGACACTGGGAAAGAATTTCAAGTCAAATTTCCCTGAACAGAGTTTAGAGCATATTAAAAGATTTTATTCCCAGAGAAACATAACTACTTCAGCATATAAATAGAACTAGATAAGAAAGTTGTATTATACTAGAGCTTTAGGAGGCATAAGACCACCCGACTCTTTCAAATTTGTCTCAAATTTCAATGATGTAATGGTAAGTATTATCATATGATGAACTATTTCATCAAATCTTTGCTAAGCAAAACCCGTTTGTAGCTTTTGAGTCACCATTTGGAGTCTGTTTAGGTTACATTTAGTTAATAAAGAAATAAATAACTGAACTCTGCTTTGCCTTTTATATCTCATTCTGTTTGCCAAATGCTCCAGGCTTAGGGAGGGTCACTTCAGCACAAATTGCTGCAGGTTTCCAGAGCAAGTGTTGATTCTGTAATCTGTTGTGTAACAAGACTCTGGAGAGCCACCTTGCCCTTCGCTATTACAAAATATGTTGAAGACAGCTCATATTCTGTGTGGTTATGAGAATTTTCTTAAATGATCCTCCTCAAAAGGTGATAGGCTCATCTAGCCACGATCGCCTACGCCTGACATCCTTCAAAGCCATCAAGCTACTTACAGATGAAGGGAATAGTCTCTTTAAGTCATAGACCAGTTGTTCCTACTGGAACACACACACTGGTCCCTCTAAAAGGTCTCCTTCTACCGCAGCCACCTGGGGCTCCTCCTTTCACACCCTATTCTTCCAAACACAAATGGAGCTAGAGGTGTTTCTAAAGGTTTTTCACTCATATAAACCAAGCTTCAGTGTGGAGGCGGTTTTGTTGTGTCCGTCCCCCCTGCCCCCCAAAGCCTCATTGTTGGCATTAATACAGTACTTTAATCATTTAGAGATAGTTCTATTTGGCTGTGGTAATTTTCGTTGGAATGAAGCAAACTACATTCAAATAAAACCAAAAGGAAAACATTTGGAATTGGGCTTTCTTCTGAATCTCTCTTCCTCCCCCCACCCCAGTATTTCAGGCCAGTATTTGCTGACACTTGGATGATACAGGGAAGCACTGGAGAATAGTAGAAGTCTCTGCTTCATCCCTTGGGCAGCTTAAACAGTATAGAACACATCCTGTAGAACAGATGTGAATGGTACTGGGATGTTGGTTTGTAAAGGGACTATGCTTGGATGAATAATTAACCCAGGTGTTTGTCTTGCCCATTACGGTATAACAAACCATGCCAAAAAATACTGACTAAAACAACCACCACCGATCAGCACATGGCTCTGCAATCTGAGGCTTGCACAGGGTATTGCTGGCAACTTCTATCTATAGCCTTCTGTCTCTTAATGTGTCTGTAGTTATCTGGAGAACAGATTGGAACTAGAAAATTCAAGGTATTCATTATTAATTGTGTCCAATCTCCATAGACTGTAACTGTTCATGATTTCAGTAATTACTTTTCTCTTGTGTCATTTAAAGGAACTATTTCACCTGGTGTGTTTTTCTGTTATGTGCTCTTACAGTCCCTGTGTATTGTCCCCCAACTTTCCACATTACAGTTCAGCCTCTGGGCCTTCACCTTCTTCTGCTTCTGTCTTGGTTCCAACAAACACAAGTGGATGTCAACAGCTTAAGAACAGCATCTCCTTGTCTGTGGTTTTATCCATAGTGTCTGGCACTGTGCCTGCAACCGAGTAAGAGATCAGTATTACCTGTTGAGGAAGTGTGATGTAACAGCCAAATTGCAAATTGAAAAAAAATTAATTCCAATGCTGTAGGATTCCCACAAATAAATAACAGAGATTGGGTAAAGGGAAGTGAAGTCCAGAAGTTCAAATGATGAGTCATTGCAATGAGGTAATGGCAATGTCTGATAAAATCTACTATTTCATGAGCACATTTGACTGAGTTAGGTTTTCTCATGAAGAATAGGAAAACAGTCAAAATCAGTTAATAAAGACCTAGGAAGCAATAATATTAGTGTTTTCACCATTTCTGGGTATATGAAACACCTAACAGAATCACTTAGGATAATGATCCTTTTTTCTTATCTCAGTGTATTTTAGCCACTTGTCTTGTTGCAAGCTAGCTTCTAATTCTTATTTCCTGAATATCATGATGTATACACCAAAGACTAGGAAAATGCGATATGTGAAAGAAATCAGGGAGAGAGTTTTGGAAAATGGTAGTCACCAAATGGATTAGGGGAACCTGATAGGTCAAAGAGGATTTAAATAAGATGCCATGGCAGCAGAGAGCTTTCATGACACCCTGGACCAACATAATCTATTAGAGTTGCCCCAAATGCAGCAAAGGGCCAGGCCTTTGACTCCACTGACAGGTCATTGAATGGGTACTACTCCCAGTGAGGAAGTACAGGACAGGACTCTGGATCTCTTTTCTTTAAAAGATAGAAATTTCTGGAGAAGGGCTTCACTACAGGAGATCAGCCAACACAGCAAGCATCTGGGAATGAGTGAATAAGACTGGTAGCAAGACTAGGTTAGCATCCCACACCATCTATGAACACCCGTCTCTAGTAATGGAACAAGTTTGGAATTCTGTTTGACCATTGAGGGCAGAGAGATTCAAATCTCCACTTTTAAAAATGCCCAGTATCAGGAAACTGTTGTTGCATGCCGACTATAAACAAATATATACACTATCCTGGACCAGCAGATGGAGAGAAACAAGACAGGCATGATTAGAAGAGAGGGACAGGTGTTAACACACCGACAGCACACATGTGCAGTTGCTGCACATGCAGTTTAATTTGCCTTCTCGAGAAGCAAAAGCGAGAGTGCACTGTGTGTGATTTATTTGAGATATGCTCCAAGACACATAAGAAGGGACATTACAAGTGAAGAAGAGAGAGGAAACAGCACCTTGAGGGGTCAATTTGTTCCTTTTCCCCTGACTCTTAGTGATTGACCTATAAGGACAGGTAAGATTTACAGTTATGTGATTCTTCCTATCACTCCTTCCTCATCAATTGGGTTCTTCTGTCTAAGCTAAGTTCTGTGTAGATTTGTGATAGCACACCATTATTTTGTAAGCTGTGAGGTATTAGATGGTCACCCAGAACATCTTTTAGTATGTCATTCATATTTGGAGATCTGCCCACGAGTGCTGAAATGTGCTTCTTCAGCACTGTCCCTTTGTTCCTAACAGGGAAGGGCCATTTCAGAACCTCAGGTTGTTTCTTGAAGCTCTGTCTTAGTCCACAGTGACATTTTTGTAATGATGAGGCTGACATCTCAGTGCCCAGATTTCAGAAGCCACTGTTTAATTTCTTTCTCCCCAGAGGCAAGCTCTGTGATGAGGATTAAGGCAGTGGTTTATCTTGGAGGTGACCTCAGGCAGCAGTGGTGAATGTGTGAGATGTATGAGAAGAAACGGAAGGCAGAAGATTAAGGACCATTCTCAAGCCACTTACCATCTTGACTAGTATGGATTAGTTTCATCTTCCCCAAGAGAGGAAACTGAGATGAGGATTCTACCATGGCCCCAGTTACTGGCAGATGGCTGCTTTGAAACAGGGAAGCATTAAGGCCCCATTACTTTAGACTGTCCCATAAAGGAGTAGAGCAGAGTCACAGACAGTTCTGACACTTTATGTAATAAAATTAGAAGAGATTGGACCAGACAGCAGCAGTATATTCTGCAATGTATTGACATTTCCAAGGCCCTGGTTTATCAACACAATGCTTATTCATTAGGTATGATATATATTTTTACCTGTTTTGCTTTATATTATGGTAAACATTTGAATATTCATGGTATTTGCATAACAAAAACATAAAATGCACAAAAATACTTCTCGAGGCAATTTTCAGAGACAACTCATAACTATTTTCATCACAATTCTACTAAAGCATACTATTGCAGGAACAATGTGTGCCAACCACAAAATAGAGTAAAGTTTCTTTTACAAAGTTCAGATACAGTGGTTATATGCACCCAGTGTGAGGGATTTTGCTTCCCTGAAGTCTCCCTTATGAAAGCTACTGCTACAAATCCCTGGAAATAAGAATGTGAGCAATAGGTGGAATATATAAAAAAGGAAGGAAGAAGGAAAGAATGCACTGCATCCCCTTGACATCATCATCCAGGAGGCACATCCACTTTATCTCATCACTTGGGGGAGTTAGGAGGTGGGAGGAGACAAGACTGTCACTAGGATAATAACACTGTGTGCACAGCGCTAGGTAAATGGAAGGGAGTAAAAGGGGGTGGGGGAGCTCTAAAGCAGCAGTCCTCAACCTGTGGGTCAAGACCCCTTGGAAGTCATTCATTCTTTTCATATGGGGTTACCTAAGGTCATTGGAAAACACAGATATTTACATTACTATTCATAATGGAAGGAAAATTAGAACTATGAAGTAGCTACAAAATAAGATTATGATTGTGGGATACCACAAAATGAGGAACTATACTAAAGGGTCACAGCATTAGGAATATTGATGACCACTGCTGAAAATGTGCAGAAATATGAACTTCCTTATTCCATCTAGCCAAACTAAGTGCTTGTGAGAGACACATATTGTAGTATAGCATGTATTGATGCCTATGTGGCTAATAGAGAGTACACCAAGAAAGATACAAGAATAAATGTACCTAATTCAGAAATATGAAGAAAATTTGAGTGGAGTTATAAAATAGTAGAATGTCAGAGTAAATTCAGTTTAACTACTGGTGCAAACTGAATATACTGTTCTCTAAAAGTGGGATTATATATAACCACTATGCCTTGAATTTCATATATAACAAAATGCTGAAAACTCAGGAGAGCTTTGTAGCCTAGCTATGCCCCACTGCTTAGCTCATCAATAAAACTACACTATTCTAAATTATATATTCAGTAAAAACAAAGAAAATAAGTGACTATCATCCAATCCTCCTCTTTCTCACGTTTATAAAAGTGCCAAAGAACTCAATATTTTGTTCTTAAATACTATTCTGTCCACCTAGATAATGTCTAGGTTCTTTTTCTCCTTTTTTAAAATTCAGATAATTTGTCACCTGTTTCAAGAAGGCTTCCAGGAAGACATTAGGTGGCATCCTCACACTCCCCCTTATCTCCACTATATGACCCACAAGGTTATATGATTGCTCACCCATTAAATGACAACCTCTCAGACTGCAGGCAGACCTCAACACATGCCTGTAAGACAAAAGGCTGACTGAATGACTACATATCATTCGAGGAAACTGTTAATATTGGAGTCATTCTTCCCTAAGAATGTTGTATTAAATACACTTTCATGTTCTCTCATCTAAGAATGTCTAGGAACATCTATGCCCCTAATAAAATAAATTTACTGAGTAAAGAAAGCAAAGCTGGAGGAAAGAGAGGAGTTTGGAAGAGCATATATATGCTTCTGCATGAAAAATACCTCCAAACTTTAGAAATAATAACAAATTAGCATATATTTGCTGAAGATTTTTATAACATTCTCTGTGCTATGCACATCTTGCTCTTTTGCCTTTTTTTGTCCCTACAACATGCCTATGTGCTAGACATGTATGAAGAAAATCACATCAGTCATATACTGAAGTAAGAGCAAAAGCTTGAAATAAGCTGCATCCTAGCTGACTCCATAGGTAATAGTCCACATTTACCACTATGACTATGGCAGCTGTTGTGGAATATTTGTACAGTGTGTGAAGATATATTACTGTGGCTGGTTTAATAAAAAGTTGAACTGCCAATAGCTAGGCAGGAAGCATAGGTCGGACTTCCAGGCAGAGAAAGAGGGGAAGTAGGAGATAAATCTAAAGAGATGCCAGGAGACATGGCAGAGACAAGATGAGTGGTCCATGGCAGAATGTAGATTAATAGAAATGGGTTAATTCAAGTTATAAGAGCTAGTTAAAAGCATGCCTAAGCTAGGACCAAGCTTTCTTAACTAATAAGTCTCAGTGTCCTTATTTGGGAGCTGGCTGGTGAGACAGAGAAAGACTCTTACAGACAATGGTGTGTTTCTTTCTTTTCCTACCAAAATTTGCCTTCTGCATCTGATAGTAAGTATAAAAGTCCTTTGAAAACACTAGGATAGCCACAACGTTATTTCCTAATAAACAAATACATCCTCAGACTTTAAGTTCTGTCTGAGAAACAGAAATTAAAGTTCTCTACTGAAATTTTACTCTATTTCTATTTCGGAAAGCAACAACAGAGTCAGATGCTCATCCAACTGTCATTTTGTTATTGGTACTGCTAGATTGGAGAGGGTGGCAGAGAGTCAAGAATCTTCTCCTCTGCTCTGGCACTGAATTACCGCTCAGTCACTGGAACGAAATTCAGTCAGGCAGCTCAGATCACTCTCCAAGCCTACCCTGGCCATCTCATGTCATCCTGCTCCCCTAAAAGGGGTGTGTTACATTTATGAATTGGCTTCTTTCTAAAAGAAAAAGGATTGACTAAGGGATGGTATAAAGAAAACATATGAGAGAATTCCTCCTTCTCTTCCCACTTCCTCTTTTTGTCGTCCCCCCCTCCCCCCGCCAACGCTCCCAATTTACTCAGGAAATTATATCTACTTCCCCTCTCCAGGACGATCCATGGATGTCCTCCTTGTTAGCTTAAAGTTGTGGGTTGTAGCCTGGTTATTCTTTGCTTTGCTTTACATCTAATATCCACTTATGAGTGGGTACATATCATGTTTGTCAGGGCAGAGACAGAGAGGAAAAGCAAAAAAAAAAAAAAAAAAAAAAAACAAACATGAGATATCTTGATAGAGGGAGCCATTTGGGGAGTTAGGGAGAACTTGGTGCTAGGGAAATTCTCGAGAATCCACAAGTATGACTCCAGATAAGACTCCAAGCTATATTGGAGAGGATGTCAGAACTGGACTTTCCCTGTAATCAAATTGATGACCACCCTAATTGTCATCCCAGAATCTACATCCAGCAACTGATGAAAGGAGACCCACAGTTAAGCCCTGGGCTGAGCTCCTAGTCCAGTTGAAGAGACGGAGGAGAGATTATGTGAGCAGAGAGGTTAAGATCATAATGGGGACCCTAGCTACTGGGAGCTCAGTGACCCTGGACTGACAGTTGGGGAACCTGCATGGGACTGAACTAGGCCCCCTGAATGTGCATGACAGTTGTATGGCTTGGGCAGTTTGTGGGGCCTCTGATAGTGGGACCAGGATTTATCCCTAGTTCATGAACTTACTTTTTGAAGCCCCATTCCATATAGAGGAATACCTTGTTCAGCCTTAATTTGGAGGTGGGGTGGGGCTTAGTCCTGCCTCAGTATGATATGTCAGACTTCGTGGACTCTTCATGGGAGGCCTGACCATCTCTGAGGAGGGGGTGAGGAGCTGAGGAGTGAATGGGAGGGGGAGGGAGGAAGGAAGAAGGGAGAACTGTGGTTGGTGTATAAAATGATTTTTAAAAAAACTTTTAAATAAAAAAATTTTAAAAAGAAAGAAAAGAAAATCAAAGATGGTGAAGTATAGGTATGCAGCCACCACTTTCTCCACAAAGAACTGTTTTTAAAAAATGAGTAGTCGCCTTCGAAGATGATGGTTGAAGGAGTGTGCTACAACTTAGCAATGGGAATAGGAATCCTGTAAGGTACAAAGAGCTGGCATGGCAGCTAGAACCCTGACTCTCCAGTCTCAGGTCAGGGGGACTGAGGACTCTGGATTTCAGATAACCAGTAAATGAAAGAGTCCTCAAACTTCATTGCTATTGATGGCAGAAATTCTAGACACATAAGAGTTTCACAACTGAAACAGGCATGGAGCCAAATGGAAGGAGCTGCTTAAAGTTCTCCAAGTAGCTTTGCCTCACAATAGTTCAGAAGAGGTCAACCCTGTCTAAGCCCCAGCGTATAGGCTGGGATATGATGATACCTTGAAATTAGAGTCTTTATTAGAGTCTAGTCTGCCCTCAGGGGTAGAAGCATATCTCTCTCTCTCTTTCCTATCCTTCCCCTCTCCCTCTTCTCTTGCCTGTCTCTCCTCCCCCCAGTGTGTGTGTGTGTGTGTGTGTGTGTGTGTGTGTGTGTGTGTGTATTCTAGTATACTTGCACAAGACTTTGACCTTGTGAAAACAAACAGATACATCTGTGTTCCTGCTAACCCTAGTGACCAAGCCCATTCAGTGGCTTGCACTATTGGATGCAGATATTTCCACAGTGCAAAAGAAGCTGCCTCCAGCCCTTACAGACACATATTCACACCCCCAAAAGCATTAGCTCAACTATGTTCATAGCAGCATTATTTGTAATAGCAGGAACCTGGAAACAACCTAGATGCCCCTCAACTGAGGAGTGGATTAACAAACTGTGGTACATCTACACAATGGAGTACTACTCAGCAGTAAGAAAAGAATGATATCCTAAAATTTGCAGGCAAATGGATGGATTTGGAGAATATCCTCCTGAGTGAGGTATCACAAACTCAGAAAGATAAGCAGGGGATGTACTCACTCATTAGTGGACTTTAGGCAAAAACATTCTTTTTTCATTGAAAGATGATGAGTGAATAAAGAGATTTAAAACACACACATACACACACAAAACAAAACTTCTGGTTTGACTGTAGAAGGGTCATACAACCTTATGCCTATATCTTTTTTTTAAATTATTTTATGTGAATTGATGTTTTGCCTGCATGTATAACTGTGAAAGCGTGTCAGACCTTGGAAATACAGACAGTTGTTAGCTGCCATGTGGATGCTGAGAATTGAACTCAGGTCCTCCAGAAGAACAATCAGTGATCTTAACCGCTCAGCCATCTCTCCAGCCTATATCTTACATGTATTCCACTCTACCAACCATGAATGCCATTGATACTCACCAGTGCAACCTAAGGAGATGCTTTCTATGGTCTATGCATCTCAACACAACTATCATTCATATACAACACTGTAAAATTGAGGCTCTATCTCATAGCAAGCTTCTTGTGTCTGCAGCACTTGAATCTACAGAGATAGGGGTCATACTCTATATCCCCACACTGCTGTCATACATTGACAAAACACCTACCCCTGCAAAGTCTTGTCCTTATAAGTTTTGAAGACATGTCTGTCCTTTTCTTCTGTGTCTGTGGTATTGTTACTGTCACTGATTAAGGCACCAAATGGCAAAACATCTTGTTCTTGAGGGGGTCTGATAACATATTCATTGATCACCATGCCCCTTTTGTCACTAAAAAGAGGTCGTTCTCTCCATAGGAGAGAATCAACAGTGGAGCCTGAGGACATACCATGTTACATATCCTTAGCATCAAGATTCCCTGAGAAGCCTCTACAGCCTATACTTTAGCACTGTCCCTCCAACTACCAGAAGCCAAGCCTGCCATAAATTCATGAAATCATTCACTTCTGGAAGTCTGCATCCAATGCAAAAATCATATACTATGCTGGGACATTGATAACATATTACTGGTGACGTTAACAACATCTGGAGAATTCACATAGAGATTGCTCTTTTGTGCTTCCTTGTAACCAAGGCCAGTGTACCTTAACCGACATCCTAAAACCCATCAGCAGGAAAACAGCTCTCCTGATGATAGTTGCTCTACAAAATTAGAACGGATAAGTGTTGTGCAATTTACAAATTTGGTATTATAATGATAAATTCAACAAAGAGAGCTTATGAAAGATAGTCAAACTCTTTGAGTTGAGGAAATCACTGAGGGGAAAAACACAACTGAGCTTTAACAACAGGCTAAATTGAACAGGAGGAATAATTTATGAATCTGGCATGTCTTTTGAAATAGTCATGAGAAAAAGAAGAAATGATTGAAGGGAAAGTCAGAGAAGAGGGACAGAGAGAAAGAAAATTAAAAAAGAAAAGTAATTAGCAAAGTCTATGAGAATCATAGAACAATTAAAATAATTATGAATATTCTAGAAGAGTAATACAAGATAAAAGACAAAATTTACTCAACAAGCTAAATGAAGAAAACAAAATCATTGGAAAGAAACTGATGATCAGTTAGTTCTAAGAGTCTCAAGTTTGTTAGAGTCCAAATGTAAAATGCACTACAGTATCATGCATTGAAACTAGTGGTTCTCAACCTTCTTAATGCTGTGACCCTTTAATACAGGTCCTAATGTGGTGATCCCAATCATAAAATTATTTTCATTGCCATTTTATAACTGTAATCTTGCTGCTGTTATGAATCTTAATGTAAATGTCTTTATTTTCTTGATAGTCGTAGGCAACTCCTGTGAAAGGGTCATTCAACCCTCAAAGAGGCTGCAGCCCTCAGAATGAGAACCACCTATTTAAACATCCTGTGCCCCTCAGATATTGTTTTGGGAGACTGTACAAGCAGTTTCCTGCTCTTTCCACCGTGACCTCAGTGACTGCTAACACATCTTCCCCACCATGATAAACTATATATCCTGCGACTATAAGTTAAAGCTACCGCTGCATCCCTCAAGTTTTTCTTATCAGGATATCTTATCACAGCAGCAAGACAGTAAAGAAGGTACTGGAGTAGGTTAATTTATACAGGAAGACTTATATTAGTGGAGCAGGGGCCACCCACTGGGCAAGATTCCTATACTGTATGAAATGGAGAAAAAGAGCTGAGCACGGTCACAATTACTCTGCTTTTTACAGATGTGACATGACCAGCTGCCCTCGATTCTGCCTCTAACTTTCCAAAACTCAATAGAGCAGAGGTTGACTCATCAAGCTGCATTTGCATTCAGGGAAACTGGGAGTGAACAGGAAGTGACGTCAGGCTGCAAATCTTCAAGGCCCGTCCCAACTGACCAACTTCCTCCAGCAAGGCTTTATGCCTAAGGTTCTACAACCTTCCAAAACAGTGCCACCAACTGAGGATCAGGTGTGCAAACAAATGAGCCCGCGGGCGACGTTCACATTTGAATTATGTCATCTGGATGATTTCTCACAGATAGTTCCAAAGGCCCATGTCCCAACTGATTCTAAATGCTATTGAGTTGACATTTTACAGGAATCACCATATATACTAGAGACAATTTGCAAAAAATACTCCTATGAAAAAAAATGCTGAAAATAACAAATGTTCCAGGTCCTTCAGGAGAATCCCCATTAAGCTAATAGAATATTTCTCAGCAGCAAATTTGCAGACTAGGAAAATACGGGACGGCTTATTCAAATTTGTGAAAGAATAAGAGTGTTGATTAAAAATAAACTACCCCTCAAAGAAAAAAATTATATCAAAAAAGTGTTCAGAAAGTAAAGGATAATGCTTTCTAAAATGTGCAAAACAGAGAAGAAATTACCAAGATGGACATATAGAAAAACATTTAGTCTCATATGTCGAAGCAACATATAATTGCTACCATCATGATAACACACAAAGGAGCAAAAATCACTGGTAAAATAAATATACAACAATATTTAAATAATTAAATCTTACTGCTACAGAAAACATCAAAGTATAAAATCAAATAGTAAGGTATATAGAACATACAAAATAATTGTAAAATACTAAAGAAAATGACATTAATAAATTTTACTTATTATTAACCCTGTGTGCAAAAATTAAATACTTCAAACAAAAGAAATGGGGTAAATTAATGGGTTTTTAGTGCAACCTAGTTACATGCTGCTTGCAAGAAACTCTCTCAAAATATAGACTGCAAACAAAGAGAGAGGGAAATTGCAATCCTCAAAAATGAAAACACAAGCCAGCTAGAGCAGTTTTATACTTAGATTGAGTACAGAAGCTTTTAAGTCAAAACTTATTAAAGAGATAAAAAATATCAGTATAATGATAAAGTGGATCAGTTTTATCAAGGGGATATAATGATTATAAATGCACCCACAACTCTGAAAAATTCAGCTATACAAAAACAAACATTATAAGACTAACGAGTGAGAAAAGTTCCAATTCAATAATCTATGGAGATTTGAATACCTTTTTTTATTGTTTTTTGAAAATCAATATCAAACATGATATAAAAAAGCAAAACATTCAGAATAGATTAAAAACTCTATACAGTAATAAAACTTCTCTTTTCTCTAAAATACATGAAACATAAAAAAAATAAAATCTAAAGCTTCTCAAGTCAGGTTAGGCTCAGCTACAGATAAAGAAAGCACAGTAGGTCACAGATAATGCCCACGGATGCACTATGGCCACCACAAATTTCTGCAAAGCAACCCTTCTACAGTCAAACCAGAAGTTTTGTTCTGGTGTGTGTGTGTGTGTGTGTGTGTGTGTGTGTGTGTGTGTTGAACTAATGTTTTTGAGGTGTGAATGAACAAGTTTACACTCCCACCAAGAATGCAGGAGTGTTCTCCTTGATCAGAATCCTCACCAGCATAAGCCGTCATTTGCGTTTTTAATCTTAGCCATTCTGACATGTGTAAGGTGATATCTTAAAATTGTTTTGATTTGCATTTCTCTGATGGCTAAAGATGTTAAACCATTTTTCAAGTGTCTTTCAGCCATTTTTAATTCTTTTGCTGAGAATTCCCTTTTTAGTTCTGAATCCCACTTATTGATTGTTGTTCTTAGTGTCTGTGCTACTGGTATTATATTTAGGATATGGTCACCTGTGCCAATGTGTTTGAGAGTATTTCTCACTTTCTTTTCTAACAAGTTCATTGTAGATGGGTTTATATTGAAGTCTTTGATCCACTTGGACTTGAGTTTTGTGCAAGGTGATAGGATTGGATCTATTTGCATTTTTCTACATACTGCATCCAGGTATGCCAACAAAATATGTTGAAGATACTATCTTTTTCCATTGAATATTTTTGACCTCTTTGTCAAAAACCTAGTGTTCATAGGTGTGTGGGTTAATGTCTGGATCTTCAATTCAACTCCATTTATCGACAAGTCTGTTTTTATGCCAATGCCAGGCTGTTTTTAATACTTACTGTAGTCTATAGTATAACTTGAAGTCAGGAATGGTGATGCCTCCTGAGGTTCTTTTGTTGAGCAAAATTGTTTTTGTCAATCCTGACTTTCCAGTTCCAAATAAAATTGAGTATTGTACTTTCAAAGTCTGTAAAAAATTGTGTTGGGATTTTGATGGGAAATGCATTGAATCTGTAGATTGCTTTTTGTAGGATTGCCATTTTCACTATGTTGATACTACCTATCCAGGAACATGGGAGATCTTTCCATTTTCTGATATCCTCTTCAATTTCTTTCTTCAATGATTTAAAGTTTTTCTCAAACAGATTTGTTACTTTCTTTATAGTTACACTGTGGTATTTAATTATATTTGCAGCTATTATAAAAGGTGATGCTTCCCTTATTTCTTTTTCAGCCTGTTTGTCTTTAAAGTATAGGAGAGCTACTGATTTTTTAAAATTAATCTTGTATCCTGCTACATCGTTGAAGGAGTTTATCAGCTGCAGAAGTTCCCTGGTAGAATTTTCTGGGTCACTTATGTATACAATCTGCAAATAGAGATAGTTTGACTTCTTCTTTTCCAATTTGTATCCCTTTAATCTCCTTTCATTCTCTCATTGCTTTAGCTAAAACTTCGAGAACTATATTGAATAGATAAGGGGAGAGGGGACAGCCTTGTCTAGTTCCTGATTTTAGTGAGATTGCTTTGAGTTTCTCTCCATTTAGTTTGATGTTGGCTGCCAGTTCCTTGTAAATCACCTTTATTATACTTAAGAATTTTCCCTGTATTCCTGATCTCTCCAGGACTTTTATCATAAAGGAGTGTTGGACTTTGTCAAAGGCTTTTTCAGCATCTAAGGAAATGATCATGTGTGATTTTTTTTCCCTTCATTTTGTTTATATGATGGATGACATTTATAGTTTTTCATATGTTGAACCATCCTTGCATTTCTAGAATGAAGCTTACTTGTTCATGATAGATAACTTATTTTAAATGTCATTGTAATAGGTTTGCCAGAATTTTGTTGAGTATTTTTGCATCAATGTTCATGAGGGAAGTTGGTCTGTAATTCTTTCTTTGATATATCTTTAAATGGCTTGGGTATCTGGGTGATTGGGGCCTCATAAAAAGAGTTTGGCAGTGTTCTTTCAGTTTCCACTGTATGGAACAGTTTGTTGAGTGTATTAGTTCTTCTTTGAATGTCTGGTAGAATTTTGCAGTGAAACCATCTGGACCTGGGCTTTTTTTATTTGGGAGACTTTTAATAACAGCTTCAATTTCCCTTGGTGTTATAGGTCTGTTTAGGTCTTTAATCTATTCTTGATTTTTTTTTCTTCCTTCTTTATTTTGTATTTATCAAAAAAAAACAGTAAAAAGAATTTAAAATGCAGAAGAGTTAACAATAACTATACAGAGGATAAGAATCATAAGCATATCTAATTTTGGTAGTTGGTACTTGTCCAGAAAACTGTCCATTTCTTTTAGGTTTTCCATTTTTGTGGAATATAGATTTTCAAAGTATGACCTGATAATTCTCTGGATTTCCTGGGGGTCTGTTGTTATGATTTCATTTCTGATTCTGTTAATTTGAGTACTCTCTGTCCTTGGTTAGTTTGGATAAGGGTTTGTCTATCTTGTTGACTTTCTCAAAGAGCCAACTTTTTGATTCATTGATTTTTTGTATTATTCTCTTTGTTTCTATTGTACTGATTTTACCCCTAAGTTTGATTATTTTCTGTCATCTATTCCTTCTAGGTGAGTTTGCTTCTAATTGTTCTAAAGCCTTCAGCTGAGTTGTTAGGTCTCTTGTGTGAGCTTTCTTTTGGTTTTTTATATAGGCATCTAGTGCTATGAATTTTTCTCTTAACACTGCTTTCATTGTGTCCCATAAGTTTGGGTATGTTGTAGATTCATTTTCATTAAATTCTAGAAAGTCTTTGATTTCCTTCTTAACTTCTTCTCTGACCCAGAGGTGATTCAATGTAGAGATGTTCAGTTTCCATGAATCTGCAAGCTTTCTGGAATTTTTGTTTTTGTTGAATTCTAACTTTAGGCCATGGTGGTGTGCTATTATACAGGGGTTATTCCTATTTTTTTTTGTATCTATTGATATTTGCCTTATGACCAAGTATGTGGTTAATTTTTAAAAAAGTTCCATGGGGTGCTGAGAGACATGTATATTCCTTTGTGTTTGGATGAAAGCTTCTGTAAATATCTATTAAGTTCATTTGCATCATAACATATTAGATCCCTTATTTCTTTGTTGAGTCTTTTTCTGCTTGACTTATCCTAGGGTGAAAATGGAGTGTGATATTTAATGTGGGGTTTAAAAGCTTTAATAGTGTTTCTTTTACATATAAAGGTGCCCTTATATTAGGAGCATAAATATTCTGGATTGAGATCTCATCTTGATTGATTTTTCCTGAAATGAATAAATAATGTCTTTCCTGGTCTCTTTTGTTGGATATTAGGATAGTAACACTAGCTTGTTTTGGGGGCCATTTGATTGAAAAGTTTTTTCCTAACCCTTTACTCTGAGCCTGTGTTTGTCTTTGGAATTGAGGTGTGTTTCTTGTATGCAGCAGAAGGTTGGCTTTTGTTTTTCTATCTATTATGTTAAGGTGTGTCTTTTTATAGGTGCATTAAGTCCATTGATGTTAAGGGATATTAATGAGCACTGATTGTTTGTGTGCATTTCCTTTCTTAGAATTTTTCTTCCATGGGATTGTTGATTGTTTGTGGTTTCATGGGTGTATCTGGGATCCTTAGGGTTGGAGTTTTCCCTCAAGTACTTTCTGTAGAGCTGGATTTGTGGATAGGGATTGTTTCAACTTGTTTTTGTCATGAAATATCTTGTTTACTCCACCTATGGTGATTAATAGTTTTGCTGGGTATAGTAGTCTGGGTTGACAGCCATGCTTTTTTAGTTTCTGTATAACTTCTGACCAGGATCTTCTTGCTTTCATTGTTTCCATTGAATAGTCTGGCATTATTCTGATGGGTCTGCCTTTATAGGTAAGTTGTCTCTTTTCCTTTGCAGATCTTAATATTTTTTCTTTGTTGTGTATGTTTTGTGGCTTGATTATTATGTGGTGAGCAGACTTTTGGGGGATCTAATCTATTTGGTGTTCTGCAAGCTTCTTGTACTTTATAGGCATTTCCTTCTTTAGATTGGGAAAGTTTTCTTCTATGATTTTATTGAATACATTATCTGTGCCTTTGAGCTGACATTCTCCTCCTCCTCCTCCTCCTCCTCCTCCTCCTTCTGTTCCTATTATTCTCAGGTTTGGTCTATTCATGGTCCCCCAAATTTTCTGAATGTTTTGTGTTATGGCTTTTTTGCTTTTGGTGTTTACTTTGAGTGATTTATCTATTTCTACTATTGAATCTGCCACTCCAGAGGCTCTCTCTTCCATCTCTTGGATTCTGTTGCTTATGCTTGTATCTGTAGTTCCAGATCATTTTTTCAGATTCTCTATTTCATCCTTTGCTTTGTTTTGTGCCTTCCTTATTGTTTCTATTTCAATTTTTAGTTTCTGGAATGATTCTTTCATTTGTTGGATTTCTCTTTCTTGGTTTTCTTTCAAGAATTTGTTCATCTCTTCAATTTTTTATTTGTTTTTTCTTGTATTTCTTTAAGGAACCTTTTCATATTCTCTTTTAAGGCTTCTATAATCTTCATAAGGGTGTTTGTATTGTTGTTTCCATCTGTTCCTTCTTCATTGCTTTGTTCAGGTCTTGGTGTTGTAGAGACATCAGCTTCTTCTGGTGGTGCCTTGTTGTTCTTTATATTGTTATATATATATATATATATATATATATATATATATATATATATATATATATATATTCTTGCACTGACATCTGCCCATTGCTTCCTTGGTCTACTCTTAGTCAGGTCTTAATAGAATCTTAGTCCATTGTGGCTACTAGGAGGTGTGTGTTTCCTGTCTGCTCTGGACATGGAGTCTGCATGATTTCTTGCTCTGGTCAGCTCAGAGGATCCTCACTGTCTGAAGCTGCCTGACTCCCACTCTGTCTTGTACACCATAGGGTCATGCTGTTCAGAGAGATGTCCCTTCCTCTGTCTCTCACTCTGCACTGAACCTCGAATCCTCACTGTCTTGAGCTGCCTGACTACCACTCCACCCCGGACACCACCTGAATATCTGATTTCTTCTGTGGACAAATTACACAGACCAACAAAAGCCAATGAGTAGAGAGCAAAATTAAACTACACTATAAAGCAAATGAGCCTACCAAACAATTATAGAACTGCTTATATATTAGCCAAATAATTGATATTATTTTCATAAGCATACAGTGTTATTCAAGAGAAATTATACACTATTTCCATAAAACAGGCATCAACAAATTTTTAAATATGGTTTTCTATAGTCATAAAGAAACTAAAGATCAGAATCAGGAGAAATTTAGAAAATTATAAAAATACATAAAGCAATAAGCTCTTGAATTACTAATGATTTAATGAAAAAATTCAAAGGACAATTACATTTTGTCTCTAAATAAACAGAAAAAATATAGACAAAGCACTATTATAAGGAATTTTTAAATCAATGATTACCTACAGAGAGAGAAAGAGAGAACAAATCAATTGTCTGAGATTTTTAATGTTGTCAAGAAAAAACACTAACAAAAGCAACTTAAGAGAGAAAGAGACTATTTTCATTCACAATTTAAGGTTCACAATGGGAATCAATCATGAACATAGCAATAAATGTATCTATGCTTGTATTCAGGTCACTTTCTCCAGTTTATACAATCTAGGATTCTTTGCCCTGGAAATAATCCCTCCCCCAAACATAGAGAGAGAGAGAGAGAGAGAGAGAGAGAGAGAGAGAGAGAGAGAGAGAGAGAGAGAGGGGGGATGGACCTTCTAACATTAATTAATGTTATCAGGATAATCCCCTACAGACAAAAGCAGAAGTCCATTTCCAAGCTGATTCTGGATTCTGTCAAACTGATAGTTTTAACACCAACTATTATAAATAAAAGCCCAAACGAAACACATGTGACATTAGTAAAAGGATTAAAATAACAAAGATCAGAGAAGAAATGAACAAAATACTAAAGAATAATGAAGTAAAGTTGTCTTTGAGGGTGGAACAGGAATGAAGTGAATAAATATACAAATAAGCTAAGCAAATGTAAAGAAAAAGATTCCAAAAAATAAAACTATACTTGAAAAGAAGCCATTATAATTGATATATTAAGTTATACCAAATATTTAAGATTTAACCTTCATGACACAAAAGTTTATTAAGAACCATCATAAACAGCTATATACTAACCAACTTTTAAAGCTTGTAAAGATGGATAAACTTCAATATTTATATTATCTATAAATAGAAAATCACGAGGAAATGGAAGTCACAAGAAGACACAATATAATAAAGATCATAATCTGGTCTTTGATGGTTAAGTCTTCAAAACATCTAAAAAAGAATGATATCAGTCAGTCCCATTTAAACTATTTCAATAAACTGAAAAGGAGAGGACTTTGCCACACTTTGCCTCCAAAGTAAGTATTATAATGAATCCAAAACCAAAGATGTAACAGCAAAAGAAAACTAGAACCCAGTATTCTAGATAAACATAAACATAAAAATCATCAATCAAGTACTAGCAAACTTAATTCAACAACACATCATAAATTTTATATGCCACAATCACATGGGATCCATCACAGCTTGCAAAACAATATGCAAAACATCAATATATGCAAAACAATAAACATAATATAGCAATCCAACAGAATAAATAACATCACCTATAGTAGGTACAGAAAAGGCATTTGATAAATTTTAACAGACTTTTGTTTTAAAATCCTTCAACAAGTTGTATAAGATGAATCATACTCAACAAAATAAGTGATATATGATAAACCCACAGCTAACAGCATGCTAAAGACTTGCTCTAATACTTGTGACACACAGGTGGAGAAGTGCCTCCATAGATAGCATTAGATACTTTGGAAATAGAGTTACATACCATTATAAGTTGCCATGTGAGTGGAGGAATCTAAACCCAAGTCTTCTATAAGAGCAGAAATTCTCTTAGCCACTGAGCAATCTCAATAGTCCCAAATTCTAACTGCATTCTTAATATTTATCCTTATAACCAAAAATAAGTGCACCTTTCACTATGCAAGAGATGCCTTTAGATGCCTCCTCCATCATAAGCAAAGGAAATTAAATAATCTCTATGATGAAAAGTATAAGAAACTGGTGAAGCAAATTATAGGGGTTTCACATATGCAGAGAAAGCCCCATCAAAATACCCATATTTGCTGAAGAATGAAAAACAATTGCAAAATTCATATGAAATCATATGAAACCAAGAATAGCCAAAGCAAATGGTGACTTCTGCCACCTGAACCCAGAGCCTGAGACGATCACTCAGCTTTGGCACAGAGCACACAGTCCACCCAGAACATGGCTGGCATAATAGCAGCAAGGGAATATCTGAGTCCCTGGGCACACAGCTGAGAGGTAAGGGGTCAAGAGGTGATGACTGGCATTATAGCACTGCAACCTCATAAGAGTAGCCAAACCTCTGAACACATAGCTGATTAAAAGCCCTCAGACCAACAACCCACTAAGAGCCAACCAAGAACTAATGAAAAGTGAATTGAGGAAACAATGGGCAGATGGCAGTGCAAAAATACATACAACAACACAAAGGTCAACAAGAGACCACCAGTAGAAGCAAGTGGTTCTGTAGCTTCAAGACCTGAACATAGCAATGAAGAGGGAATAGAAAAAAAATGACCTTAGAAACAGCTTTATGAAACTAATAAAAGCCTTAAAAGAGGATATAAAAAAACTCCCTTGAAGAAATAGAAGAAAATACAAACAGAAAATTATAAAAGATGAACAAAGCCCTGAAAGAAAATAAAGAAAACCTAGACAAAGAAAACAAACAGGTAAAAGAAATTTACCAGGAATTAAAAATTGAAATAGAAGCAATAAAGAAGGCACAAACACACTCATCAAAAAATAGCTTTACAGATGAAGAATAGGTGGTACATGTAAAACTGTAAAGAAGAATCTAATTATGACATCTGAAGAAAAATGGATGGATCTGGAGATCATTATGCTAAGCAAAGTAAGCCAGATTGAAAAGGACCAATATTGCAAGTTTTCTCTCATATGGTGAATCTATATTTAAATGTGTACTTGTATGTGTGCATGAGTACATTTGTGTGTGTGTGTGCTGTGTTTAACTTATATAGATAGGAAGGCTACTCTGAGAAGGGAAAAAGAAATATAATGGGGGAATAAAATAGTGAGGGTAATGGGATATATGTTTTATGAAAGCAGACTATTTGGGTGGAAGATAAGGGTCAGCAATAGGGAGAAGGGAAGGCTGCAGAAAAATGAATAAAGACAATATACATATATATGTAAAAAAGGCACAAACAGACAAAATTAGAAATAGAAAATCTGAAAAAAAGAATTACAGATTCAAACATAACCAACATAATCTAAGAGATGGAAGAGAGAATCTCTGGAATGAAAGACTCAATAGTGGTAATAGACACATCAGTTAAGGAAAACACTAAAATCAAAAAAGTCATAACACAAAATGTCCAGGAAATTTGAAACACCATGTGGTCCCGTGCTCGGCAGGGGCCTCCTGCAGCCCTAAGTGCGCATAGGCGCTGGGGACCCCTGTTCTGACCCTCCACTGGAGAGCACCTTCAATCTGCCTGGTTGCGGACCATATGTGCACAACACAGGCGTTAATTGCCAGATAGACCCAAAATCTTAAAAACCAGCTCCGAGCTTCCTTTGCAGCCAGCCAGAGCAGAAGCCAAGGTGGTAAGCAAAGGGCCCCAGGCAGTCTGCTAGGAATCCAAGGTAAACAAAGGATCGTTCAGCTCTGCAGTTAAAGCAGCCACTCTCTAAAGATGCCTTGCAGGAAAGAAACTTCCATGGCCCTATGATCAAAATCCTTCATTCTGCCAGCAAGATGAGCTAAAAACCTCTCTGTCCTTGTGTCAGCAGGAAGTAACAAAGATGACCACGACGACCTATTTCCGCCCCTCCCCATAAACCCGGTTTTTATATATATGACCAAGGGTGGAATGTAAGGATTTCCAAAGTTTGCATTCACTTGGAATGTAACTCAATCATCCCCCTGGGTGTGGCGATGCAAACATGGGCCTACCCACCCCTTTAAAGAAAGGGCTCACACGAGTGCTCGCCCTTTCTTCCCCTTCCCTTCTCTCTCTGCTCCCTTCTGCCCCTATCTCTGCTTCCTGCTGTAATAAACTCTAGTGTGGCAAAAAAAAAAAAGAAAGAAAGAAAGAAAGAAAAAAGAAAAAAAGGCCAAATGTGCATATAACTGAAATCAAAGAAGGAGAAGAATACCAGCTCAAAGGCACAGAAAATATATTCAACAAAATCATAGAAGAAAACTTCCCCAACCTAAAGAAGGAAATGCCTATAAAGATACAGGAAGGCTACAGAACACTAAATAGACTAGACCTGCATAAAAAGTCTGCTTGCCATATAATAATCAAGCTACTAAACCTACAGATCAAAGAAAAAATACTAAGAGCTACAAAGGAAAAAGGCCAAATCACCTATAAAAGCAGACCTAGAATAACACCTGACTATTCAATGGAAACAAAGAAAGTAAGAAGGTCCTGGTCAGAAATTATACAGACACTAAAAGAGCATGGCTGCCAACCCAGATGACAATTCCCAACAAAACTATCCATTGTCACAGATGGAGTAAACAAGATATTTCAGGACATATGCAGATTTAAACAATACCTAACCACAAATTTAACTCTACAAAAAGCTCCAGAGGGAAATCCACAATCTAAGAAAACCAAAAACACCCACATAACTACAAACCATTGATAAGTCCACAGAAGAACACCCCCCCAAAAAAGAAAATACAAGCTACTACCAAAAATGATAGAAAATATCGATCATTGGTCATTAATATCAATGGACTCAATTCACCTATGAAAAGGCACACCCTAGCACGATGGATACAAAAAGAGAAACCATCCTTCTGCTGCAACAAGAAACACACCTCAATTTTAAAGACAGACACAGTCTTAGTCTTAGAGTAAAGTGTTAGAAAAAGAATTTCCAATCAAATGAACTTAAGAAATAAGCTGGTGTTGTTAGTTTTGCCTGTGAGAAGAGATACACACTAGCAAGGCCACATGAGAGTTTATTTAAGAGAGTTCCCAGGCGGATGCAGAAGCAGAGAAGCAAGACAGAAGGCAGGAGACGGAGAGAGAGAGAGACCCCCAATATGCGCAGGTCTCTTTTAAGAGAAGGGGTGTGTTCAGGTTTATATAGTCACATTCAGGGCATGCTTCCTTATGCATCATGCATCCAGGGAGGTGCTTCTGTACACAGTGCCTCAGGGTTTACGAAGCCAAGCCTCAGTACAAGGTGCATCCCACCTGAGCCAAGTTGGCTCAGCTACGTGGAGTGCCAGGAATCCTTACAGGTGTAGCCATTCTAATATCTAACAAATTAGACTTTAGGCTAAAATCAATAAAAAGAGTCCAGGAAGGTCACTACCTGTTTATCTCAGGAAAAATTTACCAAGACAAAATTTCAATCCAGGTTATCTATACCCCTAACACAAGGGCACCTACATATGTAAAAGAAACACTACTAAAGATTAAACCTCATATTAAACCTGACACACTAATAGTGGGAGACTTCAATACCCCACTTTCACCCTTGGATAGGTCAACCAGACAGAAACTCAACAGAGAAATAAGGGATTTAGTGGAAGTTACAACCCAAATGGACTTAGTAGATATATAACAAATTCTCCACCCAAACAAAAAGGTATATACATATTTCTCAGCACCCCATGGAAATTTCTCTAAAATTGACCACATACTAGGACATAAAGCAAATATCAACAGATACAAAAAATGGGTATAACTCCTTGTACCATATCAGATCACCATGGTCTAAAGTTAGAGTTCAACAACATCAAAATCACAGAAAGCCTACCAACTCATGGAAACTAAACATCACTCAACTTAACCACCTCTGGTTAAGGAAGAAATTAAGAAAGAAATCAAAGTCTTCCTAGAATTTAACAAAAATGAATCCATGACATACCGAAATTTATGGGATACAATGAAAGCAGTCTTAAAAGAAAAATTCATAGCACTAGATGCCTATATGAAAAGACTAGAGAAATCACACAAACGAGAACTATCAGCACAGCTGAAAGCCCTAAAACAATTAGAAGTAAACTCACCTAGAAGGAGTAGAGAGCATGAAATAATCAAACTTAGAGCTGACATCAACACAAATGAAACAAAAATAACAATACAAAGAATCAATGAATCAAAGAGTTGGTTCTTTGAGAAAATGGACAAGATAGATAAACCCTTATCCAAACTAACCAAAAAGTAGAGAGTATCCAAATTAACAAAATCATAAATGAAAAGGGAGCATAACAATGGACCCCCAGGAAATCCAGAGAATTATCAGGTCATACTTTGAAAATCTATACTCCACAAAAATGGAAAACCTAGAAGAAATGGTTTAACTGTTTCCTGTGCAGCTCTTAGTATTTTTTCTTTGATCTGTAAGTTTAGTGGCTTGATTATTATATGGCAAGCAGACAGCTTTCTGGACAAGTACCATTTACCAAAATTAAATCAAGATCAGGTTAAAGACTTAAACAGTCTTATAACACCAAAGGAAATTAAACTTGTCATTAAAAGTCTCCCAAATAAAAAAAGCCCAGGCCCAGATGGTTTCAGTGCAGAGTTCTACCAGACATTCAAAGAAGAGATAATACCAATGCTCCTCAAAATGTTCCATACAATAGAAACTGAAGGAATATTGCCAAACTCTTTTTATGGGGCCATAATAACCCTGGTACCCAAGCCACTCAAAGATGCAACAAAGAAGGAGAATTATAGACCAATTTCCCTCATGAATATTGATGCAAAAATTCTCAACAAAATTCTGTCAAAATGAATCCAACAACATATAAAAAAAGTTATTCACTATGATCAAGTAGGCTTTATCCCAGAAATGCAGGGATGGTTCAACATACAGAAATGTCATCCATCATATAAACAAAATGAAGGAAAAAAACAACATGACCATTTCCTTAGATGGTGAAAAAGCCTTTGACAAAATTGAACACACCTTTATGATAAAAGTCCTGCAGAGATCAGGAATACAGGAAAATACCTAAATATAATGAAGGCAATTTACAAAAAGCTGACTGCCAACATCAAACTAAATAGAGAAAAACACAAAGCAATGCCACCAAAATCAGGAATTAGACAAGTCTGTTGCCTCTCCCCGTATTATTCAACATAGATCTCAAAGTTTTAGATAAAGCAATAAGAGAATGAAAGGAGATTAAAGGAATACAAATTGGAAAAGAAGAAGTCAAACTATTTCTTTATGAAGATGACATGATCATATACATAAATGACCCACAAAATTCTACCAGGGAACTTCTACAGTAGATAAAAACCTACAGCAATATAGCAGGATACAAGATTAACTCAAAGAAATTAGTAGCCCTCTTATACACTAAAGATAAAAGGGCTGGAAAAGAAATGAGGGAAACATCACCTTCTATAATAGCTGCAAATAGCATTAAATATCTTGGTGTAACTATAACCAAAGAAGTATCAGATCTGTTTGACAAAAATTTTAAATCACTGAAGAAAGAAATTGAAGAGGATATAAGATAATGGAAAGCACTCCCATGTTCCTGGTTAGGTAGGATCAGCATAGTGAAAAAAGCAATTCTACCAAAAGCACCCTACAGATTCAATGCAATTCCCATCAAAATCCCAACACAATTTTTTACAGACCTTAAAAGAACAATACTCAATTTTATTTGGAATAACAGGAAAGTCAGGATTGCCAAAACAATTTTACTCAACAAAAGAACCTCAGGAGGCATCACCATCCCTGACTTCAAGTTATACTATAGAGCTACAGTAATAAAACCAGCTTGGTAGTGGCGTAAAAACAGACTTGTGAATCAATGGAATCGAACTGAAGACTCAGACATTAACTCACACATCTATGAACACTTGGTTTTTGACAAAGAGGTCAAATATACTCAATGGAAAAAAGATAGTATCTTCAACAAATGGTATTGGCATAACTGGATGGTAGTGTGTAGAAAAATGAAAATAGATCCAAACCTATCACCTTGCAAAAAACTTAAATCCAAGTGGATCAAAGACCTCAACTTAAACCCAGCTACACTGAACTTGATAGAAAAGAAAATGGGAAATACCCTCCAACGCATTGGCACTGGTGACCACTTTTAAAATATAATACCAGTAGCACAGACACTAAGAAAAACAATCAATAAGTGGGACCTCCTGAAACTGAGATGCTTCTATAAGGCCAAGGACACAGTCAATAAAACAAAACAACAGCCTACAGAATGGAAAAGATTTTTACCAACCCTACAAGTGATAGAAGACTGGTCTCTAAAATATATAGAGAACTCAAGAAACTAGAGCCCAAAACCATGAATAACCCAATGAAAAAAATGGGGTTCAGAAGTAAAAAGGGAATTCTCAGCAGAAGAATTAAAAATGGCTAAAAGGCACATGAAAAAGTGCTCAACATCTTTAGCCATCAGAGAAATGCAAATCAAAACAAGCATGAGATACCACCTTACACCTGTCAGAATGGCTAAGATTAAAAACACAGATGATCGCCTATGCTGGAGAGGATGCGGAGCAAGGGGAACACTCTTCCATTGTTGGTGGGAGTGTAAACTTGTTCAGCCACTTTGGAAGGCAGTATGGTGGTTTCTCAGAAAACTGGGAATCAATCTCTCCTAGGATTCAGCAATACCACTATTAGGCACACACCCTAAAGACACACATTCACACCCCAAAAAGCATTAGCTCAGCTATGTTTATAGCAGCATTATTCGTAATAGCAAGAACCTGGAGAATGGATTAACAAATTGTGGTACATCTACACAATGGAGTACTACTCAGCAGTAAGAAAAAATGGTATTCTAAAATTTGCAGGCAAATGGATGGATATGGAGAATATTCTCCTGAGCGAGGTATCACAATCTCCAAAAGATAAGCAGGGGATGTACTCACTCATTAGTGGACTTTAAACAAAAAGCAAAGCATACCCAAGCTGCAAACCACAATCACTGAACAGCTTGGGATCTGAAGCACCTTGGACCAGCACCTTGTAGCCCATTCCATCCAGAGGAACATCTGATGTTTGGGTGAGGAAAACAGATTTCCACAGTGGATGCTGAATTGAGCTACTTTGGGACCTTCGGGCCTCCTGCCCTTGCTGAGGAGGACATACAGAGATGGGGAAAAGAGAGAGTGACTGGGAGGGGCAAGAGGTGGAAGGGAGTTTGAACAAGGGGATACATGGGTAAAAATTGAGACTTTATTCATAATAAATAAAAAAGATCATAAAGTAACCTGCACAACTCACAAATGTCATTAAAATTACTTACTTCAAAAAAAAAAAAAAAGGAGATGTCATTGTCTACAAGAGCTCAAGGCTAGAACATAGCTAAATGACTCAGTGCCTCACTTCTGCAGTGGTGGGCACTCGCAGGGGTGTGGATGAGAAAAGACTTGTTTTCTTTAAGGATCTGGCCACAGGGAGTTTAATTTTGCTCCAGTAAGTAAATGAGCAGCATGAATGGGTATTTTTGTGAATGGGGAGATCATAAGAGTTGATATGAATCTGACAGGCCTGATAACTGAGGTTGATGGAGTGCATGATGTAAAATAATAAATATATAAATAAAAAATATTTGAATGTGAAAAAAAAAGAAAAGTGAAAAGAAGAAAAGAAAAATAGAAAGTATGTATGGATTTTCATAATTTAAAAAACTCATGTTATATATTCCCTTCCTTTTTATGGTATTGGTCTCAAAACCCCAAACCTGTGCTTACAATGGCAATAAGTTACATCCTCATCTACTCCCCTCCCTTTAGTGTTATTTACCTTGTTCATTTGGGTCATGTTATAAATTTGCTGTTGCTTAATTTTTTAAGTCCGAGTTTTGCTATATAGCTTAGGCTGACTTGGAACCCAATGTTTAGACCAGGCTGGCCTGGAACTCGAGGTCTTTCTTCTTCAGTTTCTTGGGTACTGGAATATAAGCATTACTGCTGTGCCTGGCTCCACTGTATTTTGGTGTACAAACTTCATGTTATAATATGACAATTTATGTAGTAAATAGTGAGTTATGATTTTTCAATTAAAAAAAAATAGCTAAAAACAATGTTGGACATAAACATCAGAGAGAGCAACATCACAATGTCTGACTTCAAAGCATCTCACCAAATTGGGAACATAAAGGCACCTAGCTATACAGATTGATGGAACAGAATGGAATATTAATGTTAACCCATGTACTTATAGGCAGTGAATCCAACAAGTTGCAAATACACATTTGGAAAAAGCACCCTTTTCTCAATAAATAGTACTAGCAAATGCCATAGTCCTACTTCTTACCATATATACACAGAACAATCAATATAAAATAGATTAAGGACCATTATTCAAAATCTGAACCTAATATTTTAAAATAGGATATACTTCCAGGAATTAGTACAGAGAGTTTTGGTCAAGTTCCTAAAACTTCAGACAACAATAGCTGAGTAATAGGTAATAGACTAACGGACTCTAGCAAACTACAAAGCTTCTTCCTGCATAGCAAAAGATACTGTCTATACAGTGACAAAACCAAAGAAGATATTTGTCAATTTCTCTTCTAATTGGTATTTAAAACATAAAAGAAGCACAGCAAAATGGAAAAAAAATGAATGAAGCAACAGCCAAGTGATATGAACATACATTTCTCTTAAAATGATTTTTAAAAAGTACAAATAGTCAGCAACTGCATGAAAAAATACTAGCTTCACTCAGTGATTATCAGGGTAAAATAAATTAAAAAAAAACACAAGATCATCTCATCACAATGAAATCATTTTTATTTTAAAAACAAAAATTAACAAATGTTGGCAAGGATGTAGACAAAGGAGAATTCATGTGCACTATTGGTGGAAATAAAAGTAAGTCAAGCCATTACAGACAAGGATGTGAAGCTTCATCAAAATATTGAAAATAGAATTGCTATGTAAGTCAATAAACTTCATTGTTGTGTATAATACGAAGGAAATAAAGTCATTATGACAAACATTGTAACACTATGAATAATTAAAAAACAGAATCAACTGAGAAAGAAGAGATGAATATATTTTCAGTGTAGTATATGTATATCATAGAATGAAAGAATAAAATATTATCTTGTTGCTAATATGAAAGAAAGTGGAGGGTATTATGTTAACTGAAATAAGATAGGCACCAAAACCAAGTAGTACATGTTCTTATTTGTAGATAATAAAGGAATTAGTTTGACCTCATAATATTAGAGAGCACAATAGAGATAATTGGTGGTTAGTGAGAACAAAAAGAGAGATAGAGGGTGAATAGTGGATATCAAAATACCGTAAGAGTGGGGAAGCAATTCTAATGCTTTAGAATATAGTAGGACACTGTAATCGGTGATAATTATACAACTCAAAATAGAGGAAAGTATGCAGACCCTTATTATATAGAAGTGATCATAATATTTGAGGAAGTAGAAATATTAATTGATTTCATATGTGCATACATCTAATTATTTAGAGCTGAAATCAATACAATTGAAACAAAAAGAACAATACAAAGAATCAATGAATCAAAGAGTTGGTTCTTTGAGAAAGTCAACAAGATAGATAAGCCTTTAAACAAAATAATCAAAAAGCAGAAAGAGAGAGAGTATCCAAATCAACAAAATCAGAAATGAAAAGGGGGACATAACAACAGACCCCCAGGAAATCCAGAGAATTATAAGATCATACTTTGAAATCTATATTCCACAAAAATGGAAAACCTAGAAGAAATAGACAGCTTTCTGGACAGGTACCATTTACCAAAATTAAATGAAGAACAGATTAATTACCTAACCAGGCCTATAATCCTTAAGGAAATTGAAGCTGTCATTAAAAACCTCCCCAAAAATAGAAGCCCAGGTCCAAATGGTTTCAGTGCCGAATTCTACCAGACATTCAAAGAAGAATTACTACCGTTACTCCTCAAACTACTTCACACAGTAGAAACTGAAGGAATATTGCTAAATTCCTTTTATGAGGCCACAATTACCCTAATACCCAAGCCACTCAAAGACACAACAAAGAAGAAGAATTATAGACCAATTTCCCTCATGAATATTGATGCGAAAATTCTCAACAAAATTTTGGCAAACCGTATACAACAATATATAAAAAATATCATCCACCACGACCAAGTAGGCTTCATCCCAGAAATGCAGGGTTGTTTTAACATATGATAAATCATAAACGTTATCCATCATTTAAACAAACTAAAGGAACAAAACCACATGATCATATCCTTAGATGCTAAAAAAGCCTTTGACAAAATCTAACACTCCTTTTTGATAAAAGCTCTGGAGGGATCAGGAATACAAGGACAAAATCTCAACATAATAAAGGCAATCTACAAGAAGCTGACAGCCAACATCAGACTTAATAGAGAAAAACTCAAAGCAATCCCACTAAAATCAAGAACTAGACAAGGATGTCTTCTCTCCCCTTATCTATTCAATATAGTTCTCGAAGTTTTAGCTAAAGCAATAAGGGAACAAAAAGATATTAAGAGGATACAAATTGGAAAAGAAGAAGTCAAACTATCTCTATTTGCAGATGATATGATTGTATACATAAGTGACCCACAAAATTCTTCCAAGGAACTGCTACGGCTGATAAACACCTTCAGCAATGTAGCAGGATACAAGATTAACTCAAAGAAATCAGTAGCCCTCCTATACACTAAAGATAAAAGGGCTGAAAAAGAAATAAGGGAAACACCACCTTTTATAATAGCCTCAAATAGTATTAAATACCTTGGAGTAACTATAACCAAAGAAGTAACATATATGACAAAAATTTTAAATCACTGAAGAAAGAAATTGAAGAGGATATCAGAAAATGGAAAGCTCTCCCATGTTCCTGGATAGGAAGGATCAACATAGTAAAAATGGCAATTCTACCAAAGGCAATCTACAGATTCAATGCACTGCCCATCAAAATCCCAACACAATATTTTTTGGAACTTGAAAGAACAATACTCAATTTCATTTGGAATAACAGGAAAGCCAGGATTGCCAAAACAATTTTGCTCAACAAAAGAACCTCAGGAGGCATCACCATCCCTGACTTCAAGTTATATTATAGAGCTACAATAATAAAAACAGCCTGGTACTGGCATAAAAACAGACTTGTGGATCAATGGAATAGAATTGAGGATCCAGACATTAACCCAAAAACCTATGAACACCTGATCTTCGACAAAGAGGCCCAAAATATTCAGTGTAAAAAAGGTAGTATATTTAACAAATGGTGTTGGCATAGTTGGATGGCTGTGTGTAGAAAAATGAAATAGATCCAAGCCTGTCACCCTGCATAAAACTCAAATCCAAGTGGATCAAAGACCCCATCATAAACCCAGCCACTTTGAACTTGGTAGAAAAGAAAGTGGGAAATACATTTCTACAAATTGGCACAGGCGACCACTTCCTAAATATAACACCAGTAGCACAGACACTAAGATCAACAATCAATAAGTGGGGTCTCCTGAAGTTGAGAAGCTTCTGTAAAGCCAAGGACACTGTCAATAAGACTAAAGGACAGCCTATAGAATGGGAAAAGATTTTCACCAACCCTACAAGTGATAGAGGATTGATCTCTAAGATATATAAAGAACTCAAGAATCTAGAGCCCAAAACCTTGAATAGCCCAATTAAAATGGAGTTCAGAACTAAAAAGGGTGTTCTCAGCCGAAGAATAACACTATACCATTTTCATGTAAGTTTTATAGCTATGAGTTTTTAATTGAGGATAATATGCACAACCACTTTCTTTAAGATACTGCTCTTGATTAACCAGAGTACTTTTATTTATGACTTAATGTTATTTTAAATAAGAAAAAAATTAAAATTTTAAATATTAACTATGTCAAATATCTCATAGTGATCATTACTAAAAACTGTTTTTATATACCAGCTGAAAACCTGATTAAGATGTTTACGAACTAAAGAACTGGGCACACAGCATTTATAGATCTGCATTTAATGGCCATCAAAAGCATTTGCTTAAGGAAAAAGGCATGTCTTTAAATATTCCAGTATATTATTTTTGCTAGGTCAGTTCTTAGCAGTGATAACCTGGTTGTTTACAATTGAGGTATCGGGAAAAATATGTTATTAGAAATACTCAAATGTTTTAGTTTCTTTTTCTATTGATGTGATAAAATACCTGACAGAAGCAACTTCTGATGGAAAGGGTTTACTTAGCTCCTAGTCCAATATATAGTGGTGGGGACATCAAGAGAATAGTAAGTTGAAACATCTGGCCACATTGCCTCCACAGTCACAGAAGCAAGCAGACACTCTGGTATGGTAGAGTGACATCATTTGTCAGATTTAGGAAGTTTGTAGCTGTCATTGACTATTTAGCTGTCTGTTCTACTTGTCTGCTGGAACTTCTATAGTGTGAACTTGAAAATGCTCCAAAGGTTTATTAGTCTCATTTTACATTTTGTTCAACCTGATTTGTGTTCCTCATAATTCCATCTTTCCTCTCCAGATAGGGCTGCTTTCTAATACCTTCGAATTCCCTTCTAATTTCTTCAGCTTTTATTGGCACTTGTACTTCAACCTTCTAGGATGTCCATTTCTTTACTGGTTTTCCATATTTTTTTTTTGTAAATTATATCTTGACCTGTTTAAGTTTCCTCAACTTTGAGGTTCTTTATGAAATTTATGTTCATGGTTTGTGTAGAATATGTCAGCAAGTTGAAGTTAGGGAAACTTTCAACTGAGTTTTTTTAAAGAAGGGATCATAATCTTTGTCCTCTTATTGACCTCATATTTATTGTTTTAGAATTTGCACACTGGACTCTAATATGTGATAACTATGGAAGTCATATTCTTTTTCATCTTAAAGATTGTCTTTTTCCTGTTTTTAGTCTGAGGTACTTTCATCGCCTGAAGAATTCCGCCATCAACACAGAAGAAGTGACATTTCTAGTTTCACCTGTTCTCAACCTAAATACTATCTGAGGAGAAAACTCAGGTGAACTTACATAGGAGATTGGGGGTTACGGGGCACTAAAAGAAAGTGAAAGAAGCCAATTCAGTGTTCAGTGTGGCAAAGACCAGGGAGGGATAAAGAAACTAAGAACTGATAGTAAAATTACATGGGAGGAAAAAGTTACGTGCTGGTCAATTGTGGGTTTTGAGTTTTGTTACACAGTTTAGCCTGCTTGTTAAAAATACCCAAGCTGGTCATAGCAAATTATAACATATTGCTCTTAAGTCAATTGGATAAAACAATGTATAAAAAACTTAATCATATAATATACATATGTGTTTATATATGTGTGCATGTATGTATGTATTCAAGGAAAAGCATATAACAAAAGCACAGCAATAGAAGCCACAAAATATAATTGCAAAATCACAACCAAGTATATCAGCAATTATTGGACTGCTTTGGGTTAAACCATGAACAGTTGAACATACTTATTCCAAATGCATAGGATAAGAGCTACTTTCAGATTCAGATATTTTATATGAGGAATATCTGCATGTATGTATAATGAGATATATTGGGAATAAAATCCAAATCTTAAATTAAAATTTATTTATTTTTCATTCACTTATAAAGTTTGTTTGGAGATCATTTTATAAGAGAGGTTAGTAATTTTATGCATGAAACAATGTCTCATAATGTGTACTTTTCCACCTGTGGCATCATATCAGACAAAAAGTTTCAAATTTTGGAGCAGTTCAGATTTGGGATTTTTTTCATCAGAGGTTCTCAACCTGGGTTGAAAGATAAAGATTTTTACACTGGAGGGTGAATATTGCAGTATAGTATCTTTAAAAACCCAAGTGCAATAAGTCAACACAGAGTTAATATAAAGAATATAAAAAGCTATTCAAAGCAAGTGCTAATAAAAACATATATAGTAATATTAAAGAAAAATATAAATAAAGTTAAAAATACTTAAGAGTAAAGAAGGATATTGATGGGGCTGGAGAGATGGCTCAGAGGCTAAGAGCACTGATTGTTCTTCCCAATGTCCTGAGTTCAATTCCCAGCAACCACATGGTGGCTCACAACCAGCCTCTTCCATATACTGTATACTTAATAATAAATAAATAATTTTTTTAAAAAAAAGGATATTGATTTTCCATTTTAGTAAAAAGTAAAGTCCACTAAAGCATTAGTATGGTCGTAAATAATCAAAATCCTCACAATTTACCTCTGAAATCAAAATCTTATAAAATTTAAAATCTGATAGAACCACATCCAGTGAGAAAAATTTAACTCAAGTATCTTTGAAAAGTTAACAAAGAGGAGATGGGAGAATTAACAAAGACAGAGAATATTTATAATGTCTAAATTGTAACATAAGCTGTCATAGGACTTTGTTCTCTACACAGTGTACAGGGTCACTGCAAACACTTGGGACTTTTACAAAGGTGCAATGTATTAGGAAATTAAAAGTCAGTAGTGATAGTTTCAAAGCAAAAGTCAAATAGACTATTTTAATGTGTTGGAATCCAGTATAACTGTATTGAAATCCTATCAAATAAATCCAGTGAAAGCGCAAAGATCACATCAAAATGTTAGCAACCCAAAAGCTGACAACAAATGTCCAGAGCAACAGAATCTTTGGGTAAAAGAAGAACTCAAATGGAACCAGAAACACTGGAAGAGAATTAATGTGAAAGCTCCATATATCTACATGTGGGGAGATTACTGAAGTCTTAGAGATGGACAGAAACAAGAACAGTATGCATATGTACACTGGATGGGCACATTTGCTGTACAGCTAACCCAATATTCACAAAAGTGTAGTAATTAGTGATAAATTTTTTATAAAAGCTAAATACACTTCACCCTCATCACAGCCATGGGAGAGCAGGTTCCGACGGCATAGGCGTGGATCTGCCTTTGCCCCTTGCCTGAGATAGGTCAGTCCCAGCTCTTGGATTGACCAGCTCAGCTACCACCCATACCCACATCTAAGGCTTTGAGTTTGCATACTCCAACATCTATTCCATTTATGATCTACCTGAGTATGTGTGCCTTGAGAATGTGAAGGTATTGTTCCTTCAGAACCATAGCCACAGGATATCCATGACTCCTGGAAAAAGTTCAATAAGGGAAAGAAATTTCAGTGAGAGTCCAGTTTTGGTGGTGTGCCAGAGACCAGAGGCCTTCAAACAGACCAACAACCCACTGCAATGGACATTGGCAAGTAAACTTGAGTGGGTGTGGTGGCTTGAAAGAAACTATCTCCCAAAGGGAGTTGTACTACTAGGAGGTGTAGCCTTGTTGGAGGAAGTTTGTAACTATGGAGGTGGGCTTTGAGGTCTTACATATGCTCAAGCAGCATCTAGTGGGACAGACCACTTCCTGTTGCCTACAGCTACTACTCCAGCACCATTTCTGCCTTTACGTGCCACCATATCTCACTATGATGATAATGAACTGAATCTCCAAAAGTGTAAGCCACCTCAATTAAATGTTTTTTGCTTTATAAGAACTGTTGTGGTCATGGTGTCTCTTCAAAGCAATAGAAACCCTAAGACAGTGGATAAAAGAGTATACTATGTAACATACTGCAGTGTTCAATGTCACTAAGATGAATAGGGATATGTTGGAGAGTTTGGAAAGACAACGGAGAAAGGTGGTTTTTTGTTTTGTTTTGTTTTATTTTTAATTCATATTTTTTAAATTTTCTTTTAGAGGAGATGCTATGAAGGTGAAGGGCAGATATAGAGGAACTGAGAAATAAGTGAGATTGGGGTGCATGTTGTAAAATTCCTAAAGAACAAATAAAAAGTGTAGTAAGAAGTTTGTAGCCTAGCCTTGCCCCAAAATCTGGACTAGCAGTCTTTTTTTTTTTTTTTTCCTTTATTTT
>PVIH01016093.1:0-46981 GCA_004025045.1 Sigmodon hispidus
CACTCCACCTAGAGGAACACCTGACTCACTCTTGAAGGAGGGGGGAAAGAACTGGATTTGGCCAGAAGTGGAGACTGATCTAAGCATTATTGGGTCAGGGGGACCATAGGACTGTCTGCTCCCTGCCCAGGGAGGGGATGGGGAGTTGCAGAGGAAAAAATGACCAGATGTGTTGGGAGGGGGAAGAGACCTTGAATAAAGATATACAGGGATGGAAAAAAAAATTCAGAGGGAAAGATGAACACAAAGAAAATATAGGTGTAGCAATCTTATTTGTATTCCTTCCCTTGATAAGCCATGCTTATCATTCTTATCCTCTGTATAGTTATTGTTAACTCTTCCACATTTTAAATTGTTTTTACTGTGTTTTTTTTTTTGATAAATACAAAATAAAGAAGGAAAAAAAAAAGAAAAAAAAAAAAAAAGAGAAAACATTTTCATGAGGAATTACCATGGCAGTCCTGGTGAGTACCCAAGAACAGAGGGTAACTAGAGTCACAGAGAGGTTATAGGATTTGATGAATGCTGTGAGATTTGGAGGAATAGTTGACTTGATTCATCATCAGATAAGGTGAGAGGACACTAGAAGAAATTAAGAATAAACTCCTAGGGTTGTTTTGGGTGATTAAAATTATAGAGCTCCCCCTAATGGAGTCCACAGAGAATATAGGCTGGCGTAGTAGACAGTAGAAGCTCTGGATAATGTGAAGTAGAAATGCTTCTCAGATGTTCAAGGGGAGATTCCCAGAAGGCAGTTAGGGTGGGTATATCTGGGCTGCCCCCAAGTCCTACAGTGGACATTTTAATTTTAGTTCCATTTGCATATAGATTATATCTGAAGCCTAGAGACTTGATGTAATAATAAAGAAGATGACCTTAGGAAAGGTAAGATAATGGGTTTTGAGACTCCTTGAAGTACAATCTTGATTCCTCACCTGTAAATTATTGGAAATCCATGATTTTAGTGTTGTTGCCCTGAGGTAGAATGGGGAAAATTATATGAAAATGTGGCAGAAGTCACAGTAAAGAAAATAATCTCTGCATACCAAATCTGATTTACATTCCCTATCCCTATAGGCAAAAGTAGAAAGTTTCAGATACCACAGATAAAGCCCAAATGTTCACTGTGACACTCTATAAATCCCTAACAACATCACAAATAGAAATATCAATGACAATTAATGAACAGTACTTCCTAGGGTCAAAATGATTCTCTCTCATTGTTAAAGTCAGTGTTCTCCAAATATCCATTCTATAATTGTGTTTACTAAAGAAAATCTCTTAACCATTAAATGTTGTAATGAGTTAGACTTTTTAAATAATGTAACTTATAAAATCACAGGAAACTCTTCAAAGGAGATGTTTTTCTCAGATAATTCTAGGCTATGTTAACCTGACAGTTGTCACTAATGAGGACAAGTAGGTGCTGTCTGAAGCCAAAGCTCAGCAGCTTTCTGAACCATGGAGTTAGTGAGTCCTGGAGACAATATTTAAACCCAGGAAGTTTGGCCTTGTCATTTTTGTGTTAAGTAAGCATCAAGATGAGACAGAGAAGCTCATTACAGAGATGAGCTCAAACATTATTTTGGATTATTTGCTTGTGAAAGAGAAGCAACTGTAAGTTCTTTTGTCTACTTGGACTTAGCAATATTCCCAAGATGTTTCACTAGTTCTAAGTTGCTGTATAATAAATTACTTCAACCCAGAAACAGAAAATAACTGAGATAATCCCTACTTTCCATTGGGTGTAAATCTGGGTGACTTGGCTATGTGCCTCAGGCCCATGCAAGTTGTTTCAGTAGATTCCAATCAAGGTTTTTAATGGGTGGGCATCATGACCTCACCTGAGAATTGGATTTGAAGAAGACATAATTTTGAGTTCACTCAGATAATTATGGAAAGGATTTAGTTCCCCATGTCTGCTGGATTGGGGACCTCATTTACTTTAAAGGCTAATGGCTAAAGGATTCCTTCAGTTCTTTAGCATATGGAATTCAGCAAGGGTAGCTCATACATGGTTTCTCATCACCAGGAAAGCTGACAAAAAGAAGAGGTGCCTTTATCTTCTCTTTTTAAACCTTCATCTCATATTAAATTTGTGTATGTATGTGTGTGTGTGTATGTGTGTGTGTGTGTGTGTGTGAGAGAGAGAGAGAGAGAAAGAGAGAGAGAGAGAGAGAGAGAGAGAGAGAGAGAGAGAGAGAGAGAGAGAGAGAGGAGAGTATGGGAGCATGTTAGTCTCTGCTTTCCACATTTCCATATTGTTGCAGACCTGGGCTTTGTGAGATTCTCTTCCTTATCCCTTATGGATGTTATATAATCCACAGAGGAGCACTGTTTACTGGCTAGTTTGCCCTGTTACTCAGGACCTGGGGAACTACCACAGTGGACTTCATCAATCACTAATCATGAAAATTCTCCACAGGCATGATGACAGGTCAATGTAATGGAGGCTTTTTCTTATTGAATTCTCCCCTTCCCAAAGACTACAGCTTGTGTCAAATTGACAAAACAACCAAAACATTGTGCTATAATCTTGGGATGTATGCTATAAATAGTTGGATTCAACCTTGTATGACGCTTCCTTTTATTTCATATTAGTCATTGTGTTTCATCATATTTTGTATGATATTTTATTAAACATAATCCCTGAAATGTGTTTCCCATGGATCATTACTCTGAGGAAGGGCTTAGATTTGATGAAGGACTCAGCTATGGAAGAAACTCCAAAAGCACAGAAGGGCCTCTGAATCAGAATCAGACATGTGTCAAAGTTCTTAGCACAAAACAGGCCTGTTTCTTTTGTACTACTAAACATCTTATAGGAAAAAAAATTATCCCCTTTTCAACTTCAATGTAATTTACCTATGGCTGAAAATACAAGAAACATTTTTAAGATACAGAGGCTGAGAAAATGGCACACTGAGTAAAGTTCTTGCTATGCAAGCATAAGGACCTGAGTTCAGATCTCAGCACATAGCCATCTGGTATGATACCTACTGGAATCCTAGGGTTGAACAGGTGGAAAATTGAGGAGCATGGAAGCTCACTAGCAGACCACTGGGGCTTGATGATCAGACCACCTAGATAGCTGATGAGCTCCAGATACAGTGAGAAACTCTGTCTCAAAAGTAAGATGTGCAATGATAGACGATGACATCTGATATTGACCTCTGACTTTTACAGTACATGCACACGTAGGTCCACCTACATGTACATGTATATGCTTGCACATTTGCATATAAACAAGAAATATAGATGTGTGGAGAATAAGAAAAATAATGCAAAGTGTAATTTACTAGCAATTTTTAGGGTAAGTGTTCCAGGACCAAAATGATTCAAATAACATCTAACACACAGATTCAACAAGGAGGAAGAAAATGTCCCTCAGGTTTTTCTGAGAGCTGAATTGACATTGATGGATATGTGTTGCTTTCAGATTAAATTAAATTTCTGATGTGAAGAAAAAAGCTTCCGGTCTTGAAAGCTACATTTTCCTCCTTAACTAAATTTCTTTTATTTAGATATGTTAGCTCTCAAGAAATTGAAGAGTGCTATATTGGTTTTGGAAAGATCTATACATTATGTAGAAAATGTTGTGAGAATAATTTCTCTGGCAAATCCCCCCTTTCTTCTGGTGAAGTGGACCCACAAACAGACCCTTCCCTAGTCTAGAAGTTTTCTCTGAGGCTTAGATGTCCCAAAATATGTAAAGCAATTTTGCAGCAGTATTTTATAACTTGACAAGATAAATATTATTGGACATAATATGAATATTTGTGCAAATGAGGCTTGGCCTTTAAAGACAGTGAACATACTGGGCTGTTAGGAGATGGCCATGCTAGGTCTTAATTAGGAAATTTGATGAGAGCATGTTTTCATTTAGTTTTTACGGTCATAATCATTGCCTTAGGGTTACCTGTTTCTGGAAAGATACACTAATTTATACTTTATGAAACATATTTTAATTTAAGGAATTGACAAGTCAGTATATCTAGACATACCAGAGACATTGTAAAGTATTGAATAAATAAATGCTATCATTTATGTGTGATTAGAGCCTTCCTAAGAGCTAGGTGGTAAATTATTCAAATTTATAAAGGCTTGCTTAGTTTCTGTAGTGCAGCTAGGAACCCAAACTTACACAGAGCTAGGATGGACTAATGTTCCCTGGAGAAGCCACCTCTGTTAAACAAGGCTGACTGGTTAAAACTTCTGTGACAAACTATAGAAATAATCCCTGACTATGGTACATCTACACTATGGAGTACTACTACTCATCAGTGAGAAAAAATTGGTATCCTAAAATTTGCAGGCAAATGGATGAATTGGAAGAATATCCTCCTGAGTGAGGTCTCACAAACTCATAAAGATAAACAGGGGATGTACTCACTCACTGGTGGACTTTAAACAAAAAATTCTAAGTATGTCCAAGCTGCAAACCACAACCACTGAACAGCTTGGTATCTGAAACATCTTGGACTGGCATCTTGGAGCCCATTCCCTGCAGAGGAACACCTGACTCCTCGGTCTTGATGTGGGGGTGAGGAAAACGGATCTGCCTGGAGTGGATGTTGAACTAAGCCACCTTGGGACCTCTAGCACTTGTTGTGGAGGAGATAAACTGATGGAAAGAAGAGTGAGTGACTGGGAGGGGCGGAAAGGGCAAGGGAGCCCGAACATGGGGATACATGGGTAAAAAAATAACCTTTTTTCATAATAATAATAATAAAAATTTGTCAAATTGCTATGGCTGTGGCCGAGGTGTACAGAGTTGTCTGTACAACTGCCTCACATGAGCAAGGTTCTGAGTTCAATCCCTAGCACAGGCACAAAGCAAAAAACAAAAGAAAAATTCTTCACATTTCTTCTGTAAGAATTTTGCTGCTTCCTTTGCTTTCAGGAAGCTTCTTGACATTGGGGTTCAGAGTTTATTAAAACACAGGGTAGTAGTTTCTCTGGCAGTGCTGATGAAGTAGAAACCAGGGCTCTGTGTATGCCATCAAAGATGGCAACACTACTTTAAAGGCAGCTGATAATAATGTGCCTCTGTATGAATAGTCAGATTTATCATTTACAAAGCACTTTCAGTTTTTAATTTTAGCAGAAAGTCAAACAACAAAGAATCATGATGAGTGATCAATAGAGTAAAGAGAGGACACTCCAATCCTGTCTGGAAAGAATGTGGGTGATGTAATCAATTGGACACTGTAGAGCAAATATCATTTTCCGATTAGGACATAGGCATATTTCTTAATTGCTAAAATGGTGAAGAATAGTTTCCAGCCTCGGTCTGATGCGGTAAAAATGTTTACTGAGGGGGTCTGCTGCACAGGAATGTGAATTCAGAGTCTATTTAGTATCACTGCTATCACTATCTGATTAGCATTATAAGATATGTGTGTTTGCATCTATTTATTTATTTACCCATAACATTTGTGTATATGGTATCAAATTCAGGGTAATAACATGGTTTAAATTATGAAATAAGTAACTCAGATTGTATCTCAGTTCCCTGAATGATGAGCTGACAAGCTTGATTCTCTGTTATTGAACTCTATTATGTGCTCAACTGCAAACAAAACCCACTAAGAATAGCAATCATGCTGAGCACTGGGTCTCCTGGTGCTCTAAAACGTGGTGTTAATCTGCACTACAACTCTGGGGGTGCATTACTACTACCACTGGTTTGCTAAAGAAGCAAACTGAGGCTCAAAGAGAGTAAACAGCTTAATCAAGGATGCTCAGCTAGCAATTTCTGAATCAAGAATCTATCTATGTTTTATATTTACTTTTTTTTATGATGATGCACAACTGTAGTCTCTGAATTTTATTTTTTTTTCCTTCTTTATTTTGTAGTTAACAAAAAAACAGTAACATGAATTTAAAATGAGGAAAAGTCAACAATAATATATTTACTTTTTATTTTATGTCAATGGGTATTTTGCCTGCGTATAAGTCTGTGTGCCACATTTGTCCAGGGCCTGAGCTGCAGGAGAGGCACTGGATCCTTGTTTGGAGTGACAGTTGAGCTGTCATGTAGGTATTGGGAATCAAACCCTGGCTCTCTTGATGAGCATCAAATGCTCTTAACTGCTGATTTGTGTCCTCAACCTCATGAAGCTAGGATTTAAATCCATGCTTTGAGACGTTACTAAAAAACACAATGACTAAAGGATGGTATCAATGCCTCTAGACCAACAACCTACACATCAAATAAGTGAAACCTGTAATCCGAATGCCCAGGAGGTTGAGGCATGCAGATCACCATGATACTGGGATAGCTTGAGCTATTGAGTATTTAAATTTATTTACAAGATAAAGAAGGGGAAGAAGAGGACAAGGAATTTTAATATTTGTAGTGGTAGAAAGCATAAATTATGTATCAATATATTACTGTTCATTTACTTTTACCTTTCTAAATATTGTTACATACTTATTTTATAGAGTAAATGACCTTGAATGAATCAAAACAAAACAAAAACAAAAAACAAAACAACAAAAAACAACTTCTGTGACTAAACAAAGTTAGCATGTTGCAGATCTAAAGCCCATTATCTTGGTCTTTCTTTAGTCTCAAAATAACAATTAATTGCTCACCCCAGTATTTGACATAGTATCTTTGAGATTATCATGTAAAACCTTTGGAATATATAAACAGATCCTTAGCTTCCAACAACATAAAGGAGACAGGTGACAACTGAGGCCTGTAGTAGAGACTGCTTCACTTTACTAAACCCACATACCTGATATTCTCAATCAACTATTTGAAAAGTGCCTTGATTTAGATAACTTTCTTTGTTTTGTTACTGATCAAACCACATCAAACTCTGTCTACACTGAAACACATATTATGGTATGGTTCTTTGAAGGATAATAGTTTCCTTAGGTTTTTATGTATTTTTGTTGTTGTTTATTGTTTTTTTCTTTTTTTCTTTTTTTTATATCCAGTAGTAAATTCACATATGTTTTATGTGTGTTATTATACTCAGTATTTACAGAAAAGTTACCTAAAGGTATATGGAAGAAATAAAATATGTAGTATTCATTGGTCCAAAACATTGGTTGTATAATTCAGAGAAGTGGCAGAAGTTACAAGGTTGGATGAGTGATTCTTATGAGCATCTTTTGGCTGTGAAATAGCTTCTTACATAGCCACATTAGCCACCTATGACTTTCTATTTTCAGTTGATTTCTCCTTTAAAGAGTCTATTTTTTTGTGTGTGTTTCTGTGTGTTTTAAATCAATTTATTCACCCATCATTATTCAATGAAATAATACTTTTGCTTAAAGACCACCAATGAATGAATACATCCCTTGCTTATCATTCTGGGTTTGTGAGCCATAACTCAGGAGGATATTTTCCAAATCCATCCATTTGCCTGAAGATTTTTACGATATCATTTTTTCATACTGCTGAGTGGTATTCCATTCTGTAGATATACCTCAGTTTGTTAACCCATTCTTCACTTGAGGGGCATCTAGGTTTTTTTTCCAGGTTCTTACTATTAGGAATAATGCTGATATGAAAGTAGTTGAACTAATGCCTTTGGAGTGCGAATGTGTGTCTTTAGGGTATATGCCCAGTAATGGTATTGCTGGATCTTTGGGGAGATTGATTGCAAGTTTTCTGAGAAACTGTCATACTGCATTCCAGAGTGGCTGAACAAGCTTACACTCCCACCAACAATGGAGGAGTATTCCCCTTGCTCCTCATCCTCTCCAGCATAAGCTATCATTTGTGTTTGTGATCATAGCCATTTGGACAGGTGTAAGGTGGTATCTCAAAGTTGTCTTGATTTGCAATTCTCTGATGGCTAAAGATGTTGAACATTTTTAAATGCCTTTCAGCCATTTGTAATTCATCTGCTGAGAATTCTCTTTTTAGTTCTGAACCCCATTTTTAATTGGGTTGTTCAAGGATTTAAGCTCTAGTTTTTTGAGTTCTTTATATATTTTAGAGATCATTCCTCTGTCACTTGTAGGGTTGGTGAAAATCTTTTCCCTTTCTGTAGTCTGTCATTTTGTCTTAATGACTGTGTCCTTGGCCTTACAGAAACTTCTCAGTTTCAGGAGGTCCCAATTATTGATTGTTGTCCTTAATGTCTATGCTACTGGTGTTATATTTAGGAAGTTGTCACCTGTGCCAGTGCATTGGAGGGTATTTCCCACTTTCTTTTCTATCAGGTTCAGTGTAGCTGGGATTATGTTGAGACCTTTGATCCACTTGGATTTGAGTTTTGTGCAGGGTAATGTATTTGGATATATTTGCATTTTTCTACACACTGCCATCAAGTCATGCCAATAGAATTTGTTGAAGATACTATATTTTTTTCCATTGAATATGTCTGAACTCTTTGTCAAAAGTCAGGTGTTCATAGGTGTGTGAGTTAATGTTGGGTTCTTCAATTCAATTCTATTGATCCACAAGTCTGTTTTTATACCAGTACCAGGCTGTTTTTATTATTGTAGATCTATAGTATAACTTGAAGTCTGGGATAGTGATGCCCCTGAGGTTGTTCTGTTGAGTAAAATTGTTTTGGCTATCCTGGCTTTCCTGTTATTCCAAATGAAGTTGAGTATTGTTCTTTCAAGGTCCATAAAATATTGTGTTGGGATTTTGATGGGAATTGCATTGAATCTGTAGATTCCTTTTGGTAGAACTGCCATTTGTACTATATTGATCTTACCTATCCAGGAACATGGGAGAGCTCTCCATTTTCTGATATCCTCTTCAATATCTTTCTTCAGTGATTTAAAGTTTTTGTCAAACAGATCTGTTACTTCTTTGGTTATAGTTACACCAAGGTATTTAATGCTATTTGTGGCTATTATAAAGGGTGATTTTTTTCCCTTATTTCTTTTTCAGTCCTTTTATCTTTAGTGTATAGGAGGGCTACTGACTTTTTAAAAAAATTAATATTGCATCTTGCTACATTGCTGAAAGTGTTTATCAGTTATTCAAAGTTTCCTGGTTATTTTTTGTGGGTCACTTATGTATACAATTATACCATCTGCAAATAGAGATAATTTCATTTCTTTTCTAATTTTTTATCCCCTTAATCTCCTTTCATTCTCTTATTGTTTTAGCTAAAACTTCAAGAACTATGTTGAATATATAAGGGAAGAGAGGACAGACTTGTATACTTCCTGATTTTAGTGGGATTGCTTTGAGTTTCTCTCCATTTAGTTTGACGTTGGCCATCAGCTTCTTGTAAATTGCCTTTATTATATTTAGGTATTTTTCCTGTATTTCTGATCATTCCAGGACTTATCATAAAGGAGTGTTGGAGTTTGTCAAAGGCTTTTTCAGCATCTAAGGAGATGATCATGAGTTTTTTTCCCTTCAATTTGTTTATATGATGTTTGACATTTACACTTTTCTATATGTTAAACCATCCATGCATTTCTGGAATGAGGCCTACTTGATCATGACTTTTGGATGACTTTTTTTTTTAATATGTTGTTGGATTTGGTTTGCCAGAATTTTGTTGAGTCATTTTACATCAATGTTCATGAAGGAGATTAGACTGTAATTTTCTTTCTTAGTTGCATCTTTGAGTGGCTTGGGTATCAGGGTGATTGTGGCCTCATAAAAAGATTTTGGCAGTCAGTGTTTCTTCAGTTTCCACTGTATGGGTCAGTTTGTTGAGCATTGGTATTAGTTCTTCTTTGAATGGTAGAATTCTGCAGTGAAACCATCTGGTCCTGGGCTTTTTTTATTTGGAAGACTTTTAATAACAGCTTCAATTTCATTTGGTTTTATAGGTCTTTTTAGTCTTTAATCTGTTCTTGATCTAATTTTGGTAATTGGTACCTGCTGTCCATTTCTTTTTGGTTTTCTATTTTTGTGGAGTATAAATTTTAATGTATGACTTGATAATTCCTTGGAGTTCCTGGGTGTCTGTCATTATGCCTCCCTTTTCATTTCTGATTCTCTTAATTTGGATGTTTTATCTTTGCCTTTTGGTTTGGATAAGGGTTTGTCTATCTTGTTCACTTTCTCAGAGAATCAACTTTTTGATTCATTGATTCTTTGAATTGCTCTCCTTTTTTCTGTTGTACTGATTTCTATTGTATTGACTATTTTCTACCTTCTACTCCTTCTAGGTGAGATTGCTTCTAATTGTTCTAAAGCTGTAAGCTGAACTGTTAGGTCTCTTGTGTGTGATTTCTCTTGTTTTTTCATATAGGTATCTAGTGCTATGAATTTTTCTTTTAATACTGCTTTCAGTGTTTCCTATAAATTTTGTTATGTTGTAGATTTATTTTCATTAAATTCTAGGAAGTCTTTAATTTCTTTCTTAACTTCTTCCCTGACCAGGAGGTGATTCAATGTAGAGATTTTCAGTTTCCCTGAGTTTGTAGGCTTTCTGTGATTTTTGTTGTTGTTGAATTCTAACTTTAGACTATGGTGGTCTGACATGTTACAAGGGACTATTCCACTATTAGAGTGTGACATTTGATGTATAGTTTAAGCTTAAGTAGTGTTTCTTTTACATATGAAGGTGCCCTTATATTAGGTGCATAAATATTCAGGATTGAGGTCTCATTTCAATCGATTTTTCCTGAGATGAATAAGTAATCCCGTTTTTGGTCTCTTTTGATTGATTTTAGTTTGAAGTCTACTTTGTTAGCTATTAGGATGGCAATAGCAACTCGTTTCTTGGGGCCATTTGATTGAAAAATCTTATCCCAACCCTTTACTCTGAGTCTGTGTCTGTCTTTGAAGTTGAGGTAAGTTTCTTCTATGCAGCACAATGATAGCTTTTGTTATCGTATCCATCGTGTTAGGGTGTGTCTTTTTATAGGAGAATTGAGTCTGTTGATATTAAGGAATATTAATAACCACTAGTTGTTTTTTCTTGTTGTTTTTTGGTGTAGCGTGTGTGTATTTCTTTTCTCTGGGCTTTTCTTCTGTGAGATTATTGATTGTTTGTAGTTTCATGGGTGTATCTGGGTTCCTTAGGTTGAAGTTTCTCCTCCAGTGCTTTCTGTACTGCTGAATTTGTGGATAAGTTTTGTTTCAATCTGTCTTTGTCATTAAATATCTTGCTTACTCCATCTATGGTGATTGATAATTTTGGGGGGTATAGTCGTCTGAGTTGGCAGCCATGCACTTTTAGTGTCTGTATAACTTCTGACCAGGACCTTGTTGCTTTCATTTTTTCCACTGCATAGTCTGTTGTTATTTTGCTGCATCTGCCTGTATAAGCAAGTTGGCCCTTTTTTGTAGCTTCTTGTATTTTTTCTTTGTTCTGTATGTTTTGTGACTTGATTAATATGTGGTGAGCAATTTTTTGGGGGGAGGACTAATCTATTTGGTGTTCTGTAAGATTCTTGTATCTTTATAGGCATATCCTTCTTTAGGTTCAGTAAGTTTTCTTCTATGATTTTATTGAATACATTATCTGTGCCTTTGAGCAGAATTTCTTCACCTTCTTCTATTCCTATTATTCTCAGTTTTGGTCTTTTCATGTGTCCCAAATTTTTTGAACATTTTATGTTATGGCGTTTTTGGTTTTAGTGTTTTCTTTGACTGATGTATCTATTTCGCTAGTGAGTCTTCCACTCCAGAGATTCTCTTTTCCATCTCTTGGATTCTCTTGGTTATGCTTGTATCTGTAGTTCCAGTTTGTTTTTTCAGATTCTCTATTTCTTCCTTTGCCTTGTTTTGTGTTTTTTTAAATTGCTTCTATTTTAATTTATACTTCATAAAATGTTTCTTTCATTTGTTGCTTTTCTCTTTCTTGTTTTTTTTTGTTTTCTTTTAAGGATTTGTTCATTTCTTGCAGTGTTTAATTTGTATTTTTTTCTATTTCTTTAAGGGAATTTTTTATATCCTATTTAAGACTATAATCTTCATAAAGGTGTTTTTAATGTTGTTTCCTTCTGCTTCCTCTTTATTGTTCTGTTAAGATCTTTGTGTTGTAGAGCTAACAGTTTCTTCTGGTGGTGCCTTGTTGTTCTTTATATTGTTGTATGTATTCTTGCACTGACATCTACCCTTTGCTTCTTTGGTTCATGCTTAGTGAGGACTTAGCTGAATCTTAGTCAGTTGTGGTTGCAGAGATTATGTGTCTTTTGTCTGCTCTGGACATGGAGTCTATATGATCTTTTACTCTGATCAGGCCACAGGTCCAGGGAGATGTCCACCTGTGATGATGCAGCTTTTCTTGGAAGCAGAGCCTTGCTATTGGCTATGTGTCTCTGGGGATAGCTACCACCCATGATTTAGGGCAGGACTAGGTATGAGGTCATATCCAGAACTGTGTCTCCAGCCACTGCAATGAGGACTTTAGGAGGCCCAGCAACTAGACCTTGCTCACCTCTCACTCTGTACTAGACACAGAGCCTGCACTGTCTGAAGAGATGTCTGTCTCTAACTCTGCTCTAGACATGATGGTCCACATGATCTGGAAAGACATATGTCTATGATGACACAACTTGCCTTGGAGGCAGGGCCTTGCCCTCTGCTATGTGTTCCTGGGCAATGTTGGGGAAGGGTTTTCCCAGCCTTGGTTTAGGGCAGGACTAGGTATGAGATGAGATCTGGGATTGGGTCTGTGGCCTCTGAGATGAGGCCTCCAGTAGGCCCTGGAACTGGACCCCATCTACCTCACACTCTGTACTGTATATGGAGCTCACACCATCTAGAGAGATGTTTGTCTCTCACTCTGCTCTGGACATGAGATCCATGCATTCTGGAAAGACATCCCACATTTGCTCTTTGAAGACAGAATTTTAATGCCAGTACCATGCTGTTTTTATTATTGTAGCTCTATAGTATAACTTGAAGTCAGGGATAGTGATGCCTCCTGAGGTTCTTTTGTTGAGCAAAATTGTTAGGGCAATTCTGGCCTTCTTGTTATTCCAAATGAAATTGAGTATTGTTCTTTCAAGGTCCAAAAATATTGTGTTGGCATTTTAATGGGAATTGCATCGAACCTGTAGATTGCCTTTGGTAGAATTGCCATTTTTACTATGTTGATCCTAAATATCCAGGAACATGTGAGAGCCCTCCATTTTCTGATATCTTCTTCAATATCTTTCTTCAGTGATTTAAAATTTTTATCAAATAGATCTGTTACTTCTTTGGTTATAGTTACTCCAAGGTATTTAGTACTATTTGCAGCTATTATAAAGGGTGATGTTTCCATTATTTCTGTCTCAGCCCATTTATCTTTAGTGTATAGAAGGGCTACTAATTTCTTTGAGTTAATCTTGTATCCTTCTACATTGCTGAAGGTGTTTATCAGCTGAAGATTTTCCTTGAAAGAATTTTGTGGGTCACATATATATATAATACATCATCTGCAAATAGAGATAGTCTCACTTCTTCTTTCCCAATTTGTATCCTTTTAATCTCCTTTTGTTCCATTTCTATAGCTTTAGCTAAAACTTCGAGAACTATATTGAATAGATAAGGGGAAAGAGGACATCCTTATCTAGTTCCTGATTTTAGCAGGGTTGCTTTGAGTTTTTCTCCATTAAGTTTGATGCTGGCTGTTGGCTTCTTGTAGATTGTCTTTATTGTATTGAGATATTGTTCCTGTATTCCTAATCCCTTCAGAGCTTTTATCATAAAGGAGTGTTGGATTTTGTCAAAGGCTTTTACAGCATCTAAGGATATAATCATGTGGTTTTGTTCCTTTAGTTTGTTTATATGATGGATGACGTTTACGTTTTTTTGTATGTTAAACCAACCCTGCATTTCTGGGATGAAACCTACTTAGTCAAGGTGGATGATATTTTTTACATATTGTTGTATACAGTTTGCCAAAATTTTATTGAGAATTTTAGCATCAATATTCATGAGGGAAATAAAATTGAGAATCCAGACATTAACCCAGAAACCATTGAACACCTCATCTTTGACAAAGAGGCCCAAAATATTCAATGGAAAAACATAGTATATTTAACAAATGGTGTTGGCTTGGCTGTATAGTAGTGTGTAGAAAAATGCAAATAGATCCAAGCCTGTCACCCTGCACAAAACTCAAATCCAAGTGGATCAAGGACTCAACGTAAACCCAGCCACTTTGAACTTGATAGAAAGGAAAGTGGGAAATACACTTCTATGAATTGGTACAGGTGAACACTTCCTAAATGTAATACCAGTGGAACAGACACTAAGATCAACAATCAATAAGTGGGATCTCCTGAAGCTGAGAAGCTTCTGTAAAACCAAGGACACTGTCAATAGGACAAAACAACAGCCTACAGAATGGAAAAAGATTTCCACCCACACTACAAGTGATAGAGGACTGATCTCTAAGATATATAAAAAAAACTCAAGAATCTAGAGCCCCAAACTTTCAATAACCCAATCAAAAAATGGAGTTCAGAACTAAAAAGGGAATTCTGTGCAGAAGATTTACAAATGGCTGAAAGACACTTGAAAAAGTGCTCATCATCTTTAGCCATCAGAGTAATGCAAATCAAAACAACTTTGAGATGGATACCATGTTACACCTGTCAGATAAAAGACACAGATGACAGCCTATGCTGTAGAGGGTGCGGAGCAAGGAGAACACTCTTCCATTGTTGGTGGGAGTGTAAGCTTTTGCAGCCACTGTGGAATGTAGTATGGTGTTTTCTCAGAAAACTGAGAATCAATCTCTTCAAGGACCCAGCAATACCACTTTTGGGTGTATACCCTAAAGATGGACAGTCACACTCCAATGGCATTAGCTCAACTATGTTCATAGCAGTATTATTTCTAATAGCAAGAACCTGGAAAAAACCTAGATGCCCCTCAGCTGAAGAATGGATTAGCAAACTGTGGTACATCTACATAATGGAGTGCTACTCAGCAGTAAGAAAAAAATGATATCCTAAAATTTGCAGACAAATGAATGCACTTGGAGAATATCTTCCTGAGCGAGTTATCACAAACCCAGAAAGATAAGCAGGGTATGTACTCACTCGTTAGTGGACTCTAAATAAAAATGAAAAAGCAAAAAACAAAAAACAAACAAACAAACAAAAAACAGCAAAGCATGCCTAAGCTGCAAACCACACCCACTTAACAGCTTGGGATCGAAAACACCTTGGACTGACACCTTGGATCCCAGTGCCCCTAAAGAAACGCCTGACTCAGTCTTCATGTTGTGGGGAGAAACCTGGATTTGCCAGGGGTGGAGACTGAACTAAGCAATATTGGGACCTTGGGACAACCTGCCTATGGGGGGATCGGGAGATGTGGAGAAGAGAGAATGACCTGATATGGCGGGAGGGGAAAGGGACTTTAAATAAGAATATACAAGGATAGAAAATGTGACTTCTTTATTCATAATAATAAAAATGGAAAAAAACAAGAAAAAAATGATATCCTAAAAATTAAAAAAAGACAAAATTTTTGTAAATGGGGAGATCATAAGAGTCGGTATGAATCTGAGATGTCTTATAACTGAGTTTGATGGGGTGCATGATGTAAAATCACCAAATAGTACATATATGTATATATATATGTGTGTGTGTGTATACTTACACACATATATATGCATACATATATATACATATTTATATATATGAATGATAGTATTTCTCTGTGTAATAGTCCTAGCTGTCCTGGAACTTACTCTGCATACCAGACTGGCTTCAAACTAAGAAATCTGCCTACTTCTTTCTCCTGAGTGCTGGGATTAAAGGTGTGTATGCTACCACCACCCAACTCCTATGTTTGAATACTTCATCAACAATAAGTTGAACTCCTTGGGGAGAATTAAGTTATGTAAAGTTATCTGACAAAGTGTGTCACTGGGGTAGGCATTGGGGTTTCAAAAGATTACATCATTCCCAGTTAGCTCTCTTTCTACCTTTTGCTTAGACATCAAGATATGAGTTCTGAGCTAATGGGCCTGCCATGCCTTAGTTCCATCATCATGGACTTTGAACATGAACCAGAGCAACTTTATCCTAATTCAACACTTTCCTTTATAAGTTACCTTAGTCATGCTATTTTGTTAAAGCAATAAAATGGAAACTAATATATGAGGATTATCTAAATTCATGTCCCTGGAGCAGAGTGGCTCACATTTGAACCCATAATATATTCTCTTTTATTCCTTTGGGGAAAAAAGACAGCTGTCTTGGGAAAAGACAGTTGTACCTTGGCCTAACCACTAGGCAGTGTGATTTTAGAACAAGGTTGCATGCCTTGGAGTGTGTTGATTCATTCACCTAGCATTTGCTGTCCTGTGCTCAGCAGCATTTCTGCTCCCTACTCCCCAACTGTCAGTTGAAATCTCTACCTCACAACACAACACAATCAACTCCAAAACCAAAACCAACAAGATAACACCCTCCATTATTTTCAAATGTTACTTGAGAACATATTGAGCAATATAAAAAACACAGTATACTCTCAAACCTAAAATAAAATATTTTTGTGTGTTTATGTTGCTAGGTGTATGTTTGATGCTGTCCAGAGTTTAGAGAAGGCTGCTGGGTATCATCCTCTCTTTATGCTTTTTTTCTCTCAAGTCAGGTTCTTATTTCGAACCTAATGCTTACATTTTTCAGCTAGATTGTCAGCTTCAAAATTCAAATTTTCCCATCTCTTCTTCTCCCTACATGCTTGAACCCTAATTCAGGTTCTCACACTTTCACAGCAAGTGTTCTTACCTCCTGAGCCATATCTCACAGACCTTTCCTTTTATTTATTATCTCAGAATCCAGTGCCACTCTTTTCTTTCTCCTGCTCCTCCTCATCTTTATTCTCCCCTTTATGTACTAAAGCTGCCACTCTTAGTACCATACAAAGGGCAGTGGACACTGGTACTTGGTGCACAATAAATATTTACCAAGTGTCCTGGATAATTATATGCCAACTTGACACAAGCTAAAGTAAGCTGAAACAAAAGAACCTCTATTTGAAAGAAAATTCCTTCATAAGATCCAGCTGTAGGAAATTTTCTTAATTACTGATTGATGGGACAGATCCTGGTCCATTTTCAGTGGTGCTATTTTTGGTTTAGCAGTCATAAGTTCTATAGAATATGAGGCTGAACAAGCCATTATGAGCAAGCCAGCAAGCAGCACCTCTCCATGGTCTCTGCATCAGTTTCTGCTTCCAGGTTCTTGCCTTGCTTGAGTTCTTATTCTGATTTCCTTTGATGATGAATAGTGCTGTGAAAGTGTAAGCCAGACAAACCTTTTCCTCCCTAAGTTGCTTTGTCATGGTGTTTTGTCATAGCTATAGAAACCCTATGACAACAAGTATAGGTTAATGTTCTGGACATATGCCAGTGAGTGATAGACAATAAGCTAAAGGAGTAAATGGAAGCCGGCCATATCACAGAGAGTTTCAAAACTATATGCTTTTTAACAATACATTCATGCATGAATATATGTTCAGTAATAAGGCAAGACCTTACCTTTCCAAAGGATTATAGCCTAGTTGGGGAAATGATGTGTTCATATGAAGATAAACAATTAAAGACACTCGATCTTATATGCCAAAATGATGGCATTACAAATAAAATGGAAAGTATCCAAAATACCACATGCACCAAAAAGAATGTACTTCATCCCTTAAGTGTGTGAAGAAGCAAACCAGGCAATGGAATAGATTTTAAAAGTGAATATCATGTCATTTTCTTTCACTGTATTGGGCATATTTGAAGAAAGCAGAGCTGCCATACACCAGCAGGTGTCTGCTTTTTGGATGGGACAGTTTACCCCTGAGTTCTGCAGGTTGAAACCCAGATTAGCTCAGATAATTCTATTGCTATGAGTTTTCTGAAGCTGAGGTCACAAATAGTTTGGGAAGAAATTGCTTTTTAAATTCAGTCACATTGTCATCAGAATCCAATCTTTACCCCTGCAAGATGGAGCTTCCTTGCTTCTCAGACAAGATTCTTCACGTGTATTCTGAAATGTTCCTATACCTGAGCTGCCTTTTGCCTTTGTTTTCTTTTTTACAAAGGCAGCTTCCTGTCTTCCATAGACTCCAGGGTCTGAGTTAGACCTATCTACCACCTTTGCTTCCATAATCATTCACATCACTTGGGATAATGTTTTTAAAAGATACAGGGTGAGAGTATAGCACTTTTGAGAAAGGCACAATATTTGACCCATTAGTGAAGATGTTAGAGAAAAAGTGAATCACAGCCAGTAGTAACTGTCACAGACATGTAAATAGTGATGTGTTGTTGGAAGTTTTGTACAAGAAGAACTTTAGACAAATGTATGGTCTGCGGAAATGGGTTAGTGATTAAGAACACTGGTTGTTCTTCTAGAGGACTCCAGGAAATCTGATGCTCTCTGGTTTCCACAGGTACATGCACTCATGTGTGAATACACACAGAGAAATATACATTTACCCATAAATAAATATAAAGTAAAACAAATGTATGAGTCTCTCTGTGTGTACTTTTTTATAGGCTTAAAAAGGTTTTAGTGTTTTTTTTTTTGTTGTTGTTGTTGTTGTTGTTTTTTCCTCAGATGATATGTGAGTCATGTTCTTGAGAAGGGTTTCAATTCTCAGCAAGGTCAGGCTGACTACATCAGAATGCTCTATTTTGCCATTATAAAGTTGCCCTGAAAAAGTCTCACAGTGTCTCCACAAAACTCCATCATGTCATTCTAAGGTATCATTACCATCATAATGCTACCTGTTTAATCACCCATGTTTATGGAGCCATGACAGTGTCCTATAGTATCTTCTCAGTGTCTTAATGGGCCACCATAATGCCCAATTAAAAACCAGAGTGCCCTAAGGTGCTAAGAAAGTGCCTATAATACAGACTATATTGGGTGATCACAGTGCCCTTATGTGTTGAGGTTCCCTGTTGTGCCAGCATCACTTTTGTCAACACAGAGACTTTTTCTGACACTGAAGAACTTGGTAGTACACATCACTGTGTACTTCTGTGTCATCACAATGATGTTCACTGGCAGAGTGACCTATTGTGCCTTACAGTGTACTGTTGTGTTACCACAATGTTTTTTTTGTGTTATCATGAGATCCTTTTGCCATTCTTTATGCCACTTCCAGTACCATATTGTAACATATAATGCCCAGTAATGCCATTATGTTACACTTTGTACCATGTTCACAGTACCCCATTACCTCCATCATATTGTGCTATTATGCCATTTCAGAATCCTATTCTGACATTACAGTTTCCCTGTTATGCTCATTTGTGCAAGTATAGTGTCTTAATTTTTCTTTTTCTCTTTTTTTTTCTTTATTTATTTTGTATTTATCAAGAAAAACAGAAAAATGAATTTAAAATGCTGAGAAGTTAACAATAACTATAAAGAAGATAAAAATCATAAGCATGACTTATCAAGGGTGATAATGCAAATAAGATTGCTACACATACATTTACTTTGTGTTCAGCTTTTCCTCTAAATTTTTTTTCCATCCCTGTATATCCTTATTCAAGGTCCTTTCCACCTCCCACCACATCAGGTCATTTTTTCTTCTTTGAAACTCCCCATCTTCTCCCTGGGCAGGGAGCAGACAGTCTTATGGTCCCACTGACCCAATAATGCTTGGATCAGTCTCCACTCCTGGCAAATCCAGTTTTGTCCCCCCTCCCTCAAGAGGGAGTCAGATGTTCCTATAGTTGGAGTGGGATTTGAAGGGTCAGTCCAAGGTGTTTCAGATCCCAAGCTGTTCAGTGGTTGTGGTTTGCTGCTTGGGCATGTTTGGCTTTTTTTCTTGTTTGTTTGTTTAGAGACCACTAATGAGTGAGTACATCCCTTGCTTATCCTTCTGAGATTGTGATACCTCGCTCAGGAGGATATTCTCCAAATCCATCCATTTGCTGCGAATTTTAGGATTTAATTTTTTCTTACTGCTGAGTAGTATTACATTGTGTAGATGTACCACAGTTTGTTAATCCATTCTTCAGTTGAGGGACATCTAGGTTGTTTTCAGGTTCTTGCTATTACAAATAATGCTGCTATGAACATAGTTGAGCTAATACCTTTGGAGTGTGAATGTGCCTCTTTAGGGTGTACACCCAGAAGTGGTATTGCTGGGTCCCTGGGGAGATTGATTCTTAATTTTCTGAGAAACTGCCATATTGCATTCCAAAGTGGCTGAACAAGCTTACACTCCCACCAACAATGGAAGAGTGTTCCCCTTGTTTCACATTCTCTCCAACATAGGCTGTCATCTGTGCCTTTTATCTTAGCCAATCTAACAGGTGTTAGGTGGTATCTCAAAGTTGTTTTGATTTGCATTTCTCTGATGGCTAAAGATGAAGAGCACTTTTTCAGGTGCCTTTCAGCCACTCGTAGTTCCTCTGCTGAGAATTCCCTTTTTAGATCTGTACCCCACTTTTTGATTGGGTTATTCAAGGTTTTGGGCTCTACATTCTTGAGCTCTTTATATATCTTAGAGATCAGTCCTCTATTACTTGTAGGGTTGGTGAAAATCTTTTCCCATTTTGGAGGCTGCCGTTTTGTCCTATTGACAGTGTCCTTGGCTTTGCAGAAGCTTCCTAGTTTCAGGAGATCCCAATTATTGATTGTTGGTCTTAGTGTCTATGCCACTGGTGTTATATTTAGGAAGAGGTCGCCTGTGCCAATTTGTAGAAGTATATTTCCCACTTTCCTTTCTATCAAGTTCAAAGTGGCTGGTTTTAAATTGAGGTCTTTGATCCACTTGGATTTTAGTTTTGTGCAGGGTGACAGGCTCGGATCTATTTGCATTTTTCTACATACTTCCATCCAGCTATGCCAACTACATTTGTTAAATATACTGTCTTTTTTCCATTGAATGCTTTGGGCCTCTTTGTCAAAGATCACGTGTTCATAGGTTTTTGGGTTAATGTCTGGATCCTCAATTCTATTCCATTGGTCCACAAGTCTGTTTTTATGCCAGTACCAGGCTGTTTTTATTACTGTAGCTCTATAGTATAGCTTGAAGTCAGGGATGATGATACGTCCTGAGGTTCTTTTGTTGAGTAAAATTGTTTTGGCAATCCTGGCTTTCCTGTTATTCCAAATGAAATTGAGTATTGTTCTTTCAAGGTCCAAAAAATATTGTGTTGGCATTTTGATGGGCAGTGCATTGAATCTGTAGATTGCCTTTGGTAGAATTGCCATTTTTACTATGTTGATCCTACCAATCCAGATACATGGGAGAGCTTTCCATTTTCTGATATCCTCTTCAATTTCTTTCTTCAGTGATTTAAAATTTTTGTCAAATAGGTCTGTTACTTCTTTGGTTATAGTTACTCCAAGGAATTTAATACTATTTGCAGCTATTGTGAAGAGTAATGTTTCCCTTATTTCTTTTTCAGCTCTTCTATCTTTAGTGCATAAGAGGGCTATTGAATTCTGTGTGTTAATCTTGTATCTTGCTACATTACTGAAGGTGTTTATCAGCTGTAGCAGTTTCTTGGAAGAATTTTGTGGGTTACTTATGTATACAATCATATCATCTGCAAATAGAGATAGCTTCACTTCTTTTTTTTCAATTTGTATCCCTTTAATCACTTTTCGTTCCCTTATTGCTTTAGCTAAAACTTCGAGAACTATATTGAATAGATAAGGGGAGAGAGGACATCCTTCTCTAGTTACTGACTTTAATGGGATTGCTTTGATTTTTTCTCCATTAAGTTTGATAGTGTCTGTCGGCTTCTTGTAAATGGCCTTTATTATATTTAGGTATTCTCCCTGTATTCCTGATCTCTCCAGGGCTTTAATCATAAAGGAGTGTTAGATTTTGTCAAAGGCTTTTTCAGCATCTAAGGATATGATCATGTGGTTTTGTTCCTTTAGTTTGTTTATATGATAAATAACATTTACAGTTTTTTGTATGTTAAACCAGCCCTGTATTTCTGGGATGAAGCCTACTAGGTCGTGGTGGATGATATCTTTTATACATTGTTGTATACGGTTTGCCAAAATTTTGTTGAGAATTTTCGCATCAATATTCATGAAGGAAATTGGTCTGTAATTCTCCTTCTTTGTTGTGTCTTTAAGTGGCTTGGGTGTTAGGGTGATTGTGGCCTCATAAAAGGAATTTGCCAATATTCCTTCAGTTTCAACTGTGTTAAATAGTTTGAGGAGTAACGGTAGTAATTCTTCTTTGAATGTCTGGTAGAATTCAGCACTGAAACCATCTCGACCAGGGCTTTTATTTTGGGGGAGGTTTTTAATGACAGCTTCAATTTCCTTAAGGGTTATAGGCCTGTTTAGGTAATTAATCTGATCTTCATTTAGTTTTGGTAGATGGTACCTGTCCAGAAAGATATCCATTTCTTCTAGGTTTTCCATTTTTGTGGAATATAGATTTTCAAAATATGATCTGATAATTCTCTGTATTTCCTGGGGGTCTGTTGTTATGTCCCCCTTTTCATTTCTGATTTTGTTGATTTGAACAATCTCTCTCTGTTTTTTGATTAGTTTGGCTAAGGTCTTATCTATCTTGTTAACTTTCTCAAAGAACCAACTCTTAGATACATTGATTCTTTGTATTGTTCTTTTTGTTTCAATTGTATTGATTTCAACTCTAAGTTTGATAATTTCCTGCCGTCTACTCCTTCTAGGTGAGTTCGCTTCTAATTTTTGTAAGGCTTTCAGCTGTGCTGTTAGGTCTCTAGTGTGGGATTTCTCCAGGTTTTTCTATAGCCATGTAGTGCTATGAATTTTCCTCTTAAGATTGCTTTCATTGTGTCCCACAAGTTTGGATATGTTGTAGATTCATTTTCATTGAATTCTAGGAAGACTTTGATTTCTTTCTTTATTTCTTCCTTGACCCAGAGATGGTTCAGCTGAGTGATGTTTAGTTTCCATGAGTTGGTAGGCTTTCTTTGGGTTTTGATGTTGTTGAACTCTAACTTTAGTCCTTGGTGGTCCGATATGTTACAAGGGATTACTTCCATTTTTTTGTATTTGTTGACATTTGCTTTATGACTAATTATGTAGTCAATTTTGGAGAAAGTTCCATGAGGAGCTGAGAAATATGTATATTCCTTTGCCTTTGGATGGAAGCTTCTGTAGATATCTATTAAATCCATTTGTATCATAACGTCTTTTAGACTCCTTATTTCTCTGTTGAGACTCTGTCTGGTTGATCTATCCAGTGTTGAAAGTGGGGTATTGAAGTCTCCCACTATTAGGGTGTAAGAATTGATGTGGGATTCAAGCTTTAGTAGTGTTTCTTTTACATAAGAAGGTTCCCTTATATTAGGGGCATAAATATTCAAGATTGAAATTTCCTCCTGACCAATTTTTCCTGTGATGAATAAGTAGTGACCATCTTGGTTTCTTTTAACTGCTTTTAGCTTAAAGTCTACTTTGTTAGATAATAGGATTGCAACCCCTTCTTGTTTCTTAGGACCATTTGACTGGAAAGTCTTTTCCCAACCCTTTATTCTAAGCCTGTGTCTGTCTTTGCAGTTGAGGTGTGTTTCTTGTAGGCAACAGAAAGATGGCTTCTGTTGTTGTATCCATCTTGTTAGTGTGTGACGTTTTATAGGAGAGTTGAGACCATTGATATTAAGGGAAATTAGTGACCATTGATTCATATTTCCTGCCATTTTTGGTGGCAACTTGTTTGTATTTCCTTTCTCTAGGGTATTCTTCTGTGTAATTATTGATTATTTGTGATTTTGTGGATATATGTTGGGTCGTTATGTTGGAGTTTTCCCTCTAATACTCTTTGTAGTGCTGGATTGGTAGATAGATATTCTTTCAGTCTGACTTTGTCATGAAATATCTTGTTTACTCCATCTATGGTGATTGATAATTTTGCAGGGTATAGTCTTCTAGTTTGGCAGCCATGCTCTTTTAGCAGCTGTGTAACTTCTGACCAAGCCCTTCTAGCTTTCACCGTTTCCATTGAATAGTCAGACATTATTCTGATAGATCTGCCTTTATATGTGAGTTGGCCCTTTTCTTTTGCAGCTCTTAAAATTTTTTCTTTGTTCTGTATGTTGTGTGGCTTGATTATAATGTGGTACACTGACTTTTTTGGGGGGATCATATCTATTTGGTGTTCTGTAAGCTTCTTGTATCTTTATAGGCATTTTTTTCTTCAGGTTAGGGAAGTTTTCTTCTATGATTTTATTGAAAACATTATCTGTGCCTTTGAGCTGGTATTCTTCTCCATCTTCTATTCCTATTATTCTCAAATTAAGACTTTTCGTGGTGTCCCAGATTTCCTGAACATTTTGAATTATGGCTTTTTTAGTTTTTCTATTTTCTTTGACTGATATATCTATTTGAGCTACTGAGTCTTCCACTTCAGAGATTCTATCTTCCATCTCTTGAACTCTGTTTGTTATGCTTGTATCTGTAGTTCCAGCTTTTTTCTTCAGGTTTTCTCTTTCCATCTTTGCTTCATTTTGTGCCTTTTTTATTGCTTCTATTTCAGCTTTTATTTCAGCTTTTAGTTCAGCTTTTAGTTCCTGGCATGTTTCTTTCATAGATTTGATCATCTCTTCCAATTTTTTGTTTGTATTTTCTTTTATTTCTTTAAGGTTATTTTTCATATCTTCTTTGAGAGCTTCAATGATCATCAAAAAGGAATGTTTGGTGTTGCTTCCTTCTGTTTCCTCTTCATTGCTCAGTTCAGGTTTTTTATTTGTAAGATTGCCACTCTCTTCTGGACTTACCATGTTTTTCTTTGTATTATTATGTAATTTTTTGCACTGACGTTTGCCCATGACTTCAGTGGTTCATGATTAGATGGGTCCTGGTCAGTTGTGGCACTCAGGCTTGTTTGCCTGCTGTCACTTCTCTGGGCAGGGTCTGAGTCTGTCCTTCAGAGACCCCAGAAGCTATCTGTTTGCTCAGTTAGAGGTTGAGGTGGGTGGCCATGCAAATTCCCTCAGCAGCAGCTGTGGGTATGGTGAGAGGCAGACTTTCTCTGCCCCTGCTACAGAGTGCGCTGGGACTCTGCAGACAGCACCTGGTCCCGAAAGTGGAACTGGAATTGATGGGAGCTCAACTCTCCAACCCTGGGTGGGATATAGGCCTATTTTTTCATCATAATATCCTAGATGCCTATCTCAGCACCATATTATACCATAACAGTTCCTTTCTGTGCTATCAGAGAGCTATATTTTGTCATCATAATTTCTTTCTATTATATAATATTATATAATATTGCCCTATTGTGTCATCACTCTGCCTTGTTATTCATTACATTATCAATTGTGGCTGCACAGTAACCTGTAGTACCATTATGGAGGCCTGTTGTATAATTACAATCCTGTAGCATCTCAGTGCACCCAGATGCCAATAAAGAGCTTCATTTTGTCATTACTGTGTGCTATTGTGTAGTCATGTTGCCCCTTTCTGATGGTACAATGTCTAGTGTGACAACACAGTGCCATTTTGTATCATCACTGTGTACTTTGTTCAATCTAAGTGTCTATTGTGGCAACGAATTGCTGTATGTTGTCATCACAATGCCCTATTTTGCCTATTTTATGTCCTATTGTGCCATCACAGTGTCCTTTTGCCATATAAATTTCATATTGTGCCATTATAATTTCTTATTTAACCATTGTAGTGTCTTTTCTGCCATTACCTTGTTTCATCCTAGTTTCCAATTGTACCTTCACTGTGTACTAATCTGCCATCACAGTGCTTTTTTGTGAATTCACAGTGTTTTCTGTATAATCATAGTGCCATGTTTTTCACTATAGTGTTTTGTCATCTCATTAGAGTTGATTTTTACGATTGCAGTGTTCTTTTTTTGTCATTCTACTGCCCTACTATGCCACAAAAGGGCATTGCTTTGCCATCAGACTGCCATATTGTACCACCACAGTGAGATTTATTATCTTTGATTCTGGCATTGTCAATACAGTATGAATTGGGGTACTACCCTTTTGTGTCATTACTTTGACATATTGTGCCATTATCATGTCTTTTTATGACATCTTATTGCTTTATTGTACCATCTCTGTATCCTTTTTGGCATCATAATATCTTACTGTGTCACCACAGTGCCATCACAGTATCCTCCTGTGTCATCAGAGTACATTACTGTGACATCACTGTACCCTAGCGTGAATATGCTGCCTTATGTGTCAGCAAAGAGGCCTTGTGTGCCACCCCTTTGATCCATTTTGTTATCACAGTGCTATCATGACCTTCTGTGACATTACCATGACATACTTTGATATCACAATTCCCTTTTGTGATATCATAGGGCTAAATATGGCAATACAGTAGGTATTCTATTGCTTCATTGCAATATCTAATTGTGCCATCATAGTGTTTTAGTTTGTCACCAGCATTCTACTGCACTGTAGCAGTGCCTTGGTTTTCCATTACACTGCTGTACTGTGTGTTCTCATTGACTTATTATGATATCACAGTGTTGTACTGTTGTGTTACAATGCTATCTTTTGGCATCAGAGTACCTGTTGTGCCTTCAGAGTGACATTAGTATGTAATTATTTTGCCCTTTTGTGATATTACAGTACCCTGGAGGGTAATCTAAGTACTGTGCTGTGCTGTGTCAGAGTCCTGTTTGTCAGTGACAGTTGACTGTTGAAACATACCATTGCCTTTCTGTGTTTTCACAGCACCCAGTTATGCCATCAGTGTGTTCCATTGCATCAACACAGTTCCTGGTTGTGCTATCACAATGTGTTATTTTGCCAACTCAGTTCCCTATTATGTAATTATAGAGTACTATTGTGCAATCACAACATGCTATTACGCAAATACAGTGCCCTCTTTTCCATACAGTCCTATTTTTTCATCATAGTATCATCATTGTCATCACAATGTTCTGTTGTGCAATCCCATTGTCTGTTTGTGACATAAGAGTGTCCAATTGTACCATTATAATGTCATATTTGCCATCCCGGTGTTCTATTGTTACATCTCAGGGTCCCATTGAGCTCTAACAGGGTCCTACTTTGTCATGACAGTTGATCTAGTACTATTACCATGCTGAGTGATCACCCTGTCCTATTGTATCTATCCTTTTAAAAATTGTCATCAAATGCCCCATTACGCCATTGTGTACTCTACTGTGTTATCACAGTGCCCCTTGTGCCATCTCAACACCCTATTATATGAGTATAGGCATGTTTTTGCCATCACAGTTTCATAGTGGCCTCACTGTGGCCCACTGTGACATAGCTGTACTCTACTATGCTGTAATGTGCCCATTGATTCATCACATTGCCTAGTTGTGCCATCAGTGTCATATTTTATCATCACATTATCTTTGAAATATTTATTTGTCCTTTTATACCAGCATTATACTATTTTATCATCTTGGTGACTTTTTCTGTCATCATGGCTATTAGGCCACCATTGTGCTAAATCTATGACCTATCATGCCATCACTGTGCTTTATTATGCCATCATTAGGACTCACTATAACATTTCTGAACCTTATATAGTCATAGCATTTTATTCCATTCCTGTGGCCTATTGTGCTTATAACTAGGTCCAATCTGAGTCACTACGGCATTCCACTTTGTCATTACAGTAGCTTATAATGTCATCCTCATTGCCTATTATGACATCACTGTGCCCCACTTTGCCATCATAGAGTTTTTTTTTCTGACATCATAGTTTTGTGCTGTACTATCACTGTGGCATATTGTGCTTAATTGTCTACTACTGTGCGATCTCTCATTAATTTTATGCTATTATTGTGTCCCATTGAGATACCACAGTGACATATTGTATCATTAAGATGTTTTATTACTCCTTTGAAGTGGCCTGTTGCCATCACTGTGCCCCACTCTGCTGTTACTATACCCTAATGAGTCACTAAAGTCATCTATTGTGCCATCAATATGTCCTGTTGTGCTATCACTCTGGCATACCTTTTTCATCCCTGTGCCTCTTATCACAGCAGTACCCTTTTATACCACCACTGTGCCCAATTATACCATCACTATATCTTACTGTGTCATCACTTGCTGTAAAGAGTCTACATAGTAAAATATTATGCCATTAAAATGTCTTTTTGTACCAACAATGTGCCCTATTATAGCATTACTGCTTCTATTTTGTCATCACAGTCCCCTACTTTGCCATCACATTAGCCTATTGTGCCACTACTGTGCCCTATTTTGTCATCAGAGTTACCTACTGTGTCATCTCCATGGCCTACTGTGCCATCAATATGCTGTATTTTGCCATTGCAGAGTCATCTTCTGCTGTTATATGTACTTTTATGCCATTACTGTGACTTGTTGTACTGTGATTGTGTAGTATTGTCCTGTCACTTGTTACAATTATGCCATCACTGTACCCTACTTAGATATTACAGTTATGTATTATGTTATTACAATATTCTATTCTTACTTCTCATTGATCTGTTGCCATCACTGTGTCACAATGAAGCATCACATTGTCCTATTGTGCCATTCCTATATCTTGCTATCTTATCACTGTGCTCTATTAAGACAAGATAACACAGAGCATTATTGTATCATTGTTGTACCATATTTTGCCATAAGTATGCAAAAATGTGCTATTACTGTGCCCTATTGAGCCATTGGTCCTATTTAGTCATCATAGTGCCTTATTATGCCATCACTTAAGTTTATTGTGACAACTCTATGCTCTATTGAAGCATCATAATGCTATGTTATGTCACTCCAGTGTCCTACTGATCACATAGTGATAGCACAATAAATAATTGTGATCTATTGAGACATCAGAAGTTCTTGTTGTGCTATCACTGTTAGTATTTTGAACATGGGAGAAACACAACATTTGCTGCCAGGTGCCACACAGTTTTATTTAGGGGATTCAGATATCTGAAAAAAAGAGGGTAGGGGAGAAAGAAAGGAAGAATGGAAGGAAGGAAGAAAGAAAGAAAGAAAGAAAGAAAGAAAGGAAGGAAGGAAGGAAGGAAGGAAAATGGGAGAGCAGTAAAAAGGATCCCCTGCCATGTTTTATTCCTTTTTAAAGGAGCAGGTGGACATACAGCCATGCCTATGGATATGACACACCTGGGGTCATGCTGCAGCACAGCTGCTCCTGGGAGCACACATTGTGAGTGGGGTGTGGTCATGCCATGGCAAACATGGCCACACCTAGGGGTGCACTTAGCCACAAACTCAAGTGGCATCTGGAATACACCAATAATCACTGGAGCCTAAAGTGTCCTATTGTGTCATTACAGTGTTCATTTGTGCCATCACTGTAGCAAATTTTGCTACCACTGCGCTGTATTGTGCCAATGCCATGTGCAACTTTGCCATTACTGTGCAATATTGGGTCATCACAGTACACCTATTTTGTCATCATTATACCTTAATGTGCCATTATTATCTTTTTCTTTGTTATCAAAATGTCCTATTGTGTCACTGTGTCCTATAGTAACATCTCAGCACCCTATTGAGTACAATAGTCCCCTATTTTTTCATCACAATGTCTTATTTTATCATTACAGTATTCTATTGGATTGTAACAACATCCTATTGTACAATCACAATTTGCTCTTATGCCAAAAGATTATCCTCTATGCCTTCCATGTGTCCTATAGTATAATTAGAGTTTCTTTTGTTCCTTCACAATAGACTATTGTGATGTTACTATGCCCATCTAGTTAATCACAATGCTTTACGTTTTACTCCTCAACGTTCTCTTGTATCATCACTCTGGCCATTTTTTCCATCATTGTACCATACCATACTATGCAATCACAGTACTATGTCATCATTATGCTCTACTGAGACATCATTGTGTCCTAGTGTCCCATCAAAAGATGGACTTCTGCCACCAGTGATACCAGTATGCCATCACTAATTTTTTTGACAAGACTATGACTTATTTAGTCATCACAACGACAATGCCCTCTTTTATCATCAGTGTATTCTATTGCTCCATCACTGTTGACTATTGTGCCATCAAGGTACACAATTACACCATCATGGTTTGTAATTGTGCCCATGTAGTGTTCAATTATTTCATCACAGTTCCCCAGTGTGTGATAACTTTGGCCTATTGTATCATAATTATGCCTGATGAATCTTCACTATGCCCATTTGAGTCAGCATAGTGTTGTCTCTGACATTATAGTGCCATATTGTGTCATTAGTGTATAGTCTGATATGTCATTACAGTGGTCTATAGAGGCATTACTATGCCCTCTTGTGCCAACATTGTGCTCTATAGTCACACCACTGTTTCCTATTCCATAATCACTGTGCTCCATTGAGTCATTCCTGTGTCCTAATGTGCCATTATTGTATCTAATTTTGTTATCACAGTGTCTTATTGTAAAACTAGAATTACATATTCTGCAGAAAGTTTTGTCTTTGTGCTTTTACTATGTCCTATAGTATTATAACAGTATGCTAGTGCAGCATTGCATTAGTCTACTGTGTTATTACTATTCTCTATTGAGTCATTACAGTGTCCTAATGTGACACCATTATGACTATTTTGTCACTATTGTGTAATATTATGCTGTCAGTGTGCCCTATGGTGTTCTGACTAGGTCTTAGCACCATCTCTCTGCTCCAATGAGTCATCAGGTCTTCTATTATACCATGACAGTTTCCTGTTATACAATCATAGTATCATACTGAGTCATCACAGTTCCCTATTGTACCATAAAAATATCCTATTGTATCATTGCATTGTACTCTCATGCTATCACCATATCCTATTATGTCATCTCTGTACCATATAAAGTTATAACTGTGGCTTATTATAAAATTACTATGCTCTATTGTGCCATCAAAGTCTTCTATTGTGCCATTACTTGTCCTATTGTGTCATTTTTATGTCCTCTCAGGACACCACATTGCCCCAATATGCAATTTCTGCCATGATGTGATGTTACAGTACTTTAGTGTACCATCACTATGCTTTATTGTGCCAACACTGTGCTATATTTTGTTAGCACAATTTTTTTGGTGTAAACAAGTTCATGGTTATGATGTAATTTTGACTTTTGTGCCTATTGAGTCATCACTGTTCCTTTTTGAGTAATCACATTGGCTTACATTTCCATTACAGTAGTCTATTTTGACACCACAATGATCTATTATACCATCACTGAGACATATTAGTTCAAAACACCTTATTGTGCCCTCATTGAATATTATTGTACTATTGTAGTACCCTCTTATGCTATTACCATTTCCAATTTTACCTTCACAATGCCCTACTGTGCCACAATTTATTCCAGTGATATAATGTGTCACCAGAATGCCCTCTTGTGCCATTTGTATATCCTATTGTGCCATCACTGTATCCTATTGAGTTATAATATTGCCCTACTATGCCATCACAATGTTCTATAGTGTCATTTCAGTGTCCTGCTGTGTTATAACTTTATTCTTTTGTACCATCATTGTGCTCTCTTGTCATTGAAGTAATCTGTGTAATTGCTTGGTTATATTGAACCAAAAAGTATGTTATTTTGTGCTAATACTTTGCCCTTTGTGCCATTACTGTGACCTAGTATGCTACCTCTGTCTTTTTGAGTCAACACTATGAACTAGTTTTCCATCACTAAAACCTACTATGCCATCACTATTCCCTACTAAGTCATGACAGTTGCCTAGTATATTATTATAGTGTCATATCATGCTATCTCTGTGGTCTATTCTGAAACATCTGTGTTCCATTTTTCTATTGTGCCATGAATGTGCCTACCATATCCATAAGCTGTTATTTTATTGCTATTACATTGTGCCATAACTGGGTTATATTATACCACATCTGTAACCCATTTTGCCATTACTACACTTCATTTAGTATTACCAATAACTTATTGTGCAATTGCAGTTACTGATATGTCATTAGTGTGTCCAACTATATCATTGTGTTCTCACAGTACCATATAGTGACATCAAAGTGTTAAGATTTAATAACATGTTATTTTATCATTATGTGGTCTACTGTGTTGCATTACTTCCTGTTGTGCTATTATTTTGGCTTATTCTAACTTTATTGTGACCTATTGCATCAGCACAGTGTTCTACTCTAGCATCATTGTACACTATTAACCATTGCAGTGTGCTATTGTGTCTTCACTTTGGCATATTGGTCCACAACTATGTCCTAGTGTATTAACACAGTGTCCCATTTTAGCATTGCTGTGCTCTATTGAGTCATCACAATATGCTGTCATATCATCACAATATCCTTTTGTGTCCTAAGTCTGGCCTATTTGCTCTCACTGTCATATTGTGCCATGACCTTCTCCTAATGTACCATACCCTACTAAGTCATTACTGTTACTTACATGTCATCACTATGTAATCTTGAGCAAACATTGTACTTTATTGTGTCATCAATGTGTCCTAATGTATCACCACAAGACTCTATTGTGAAATTATATTAGCCTGATGTGTCATGTCTGTGCCCCATTGAATCATCATAAGGCCCAGTTGTGTCATAACAATGTTGCATTGTGACATCACTCTTGCCCATTTTGCCATCACTGTGTCTTATTGTGTCATCATAGTATACTATACTGTGCCACTACAGTGTCCCACTACAGTGTCCCACTACAGTGTCCCACTACAGTGTCCCACTGTGTCTGTACTCACTATGCCCTACTGTGTCATCACTCTGACCTACTTGCCTTCACAGATTACTACTATTAGGCCATCAGTGTGCCCTATTTAGTCATCACAATAAACTATGGTGTCATTTCATTTATTGCTATATCATAACTGAACTATTATTATACCATTACTGTGACTAATTGAGTCATTAATTAAGTCATTACCCTGCCCTTTTGAGTTATGACATTGCCAAATTGTGCAATAGCTTTGACCAATTGCATCATCTTTATGCCCTGTGAGTCTTTACTATATGCTATTAAGTTCTTACTGTATTTTATTTTGCTGTCATTGTAGCCTATTCTACCATCAATGTGATCCTTTAAATCATTACAATGCTTTTCTGTGACCTATTGTATCATCTTTGTGTTATATGAATTTCTAACATGTTCTATTGAGTCATCAAAAATCCTCTATTATCACAGTGTTCTACTGTGCCACTACAATGTCTTATATCTCATTGTGCCATCCCTGTTACCCTGTAAGTCATCACAGTGTGCATCATTTTACCATGTTGTTTTCACTATGTCCAGTTTTGCCTTCTTTTTGTCCTATTGTGCCACCACCCTGTCATATTGAGTCATCTCAATGCCATATTTCATCATCACAGTGCCATACTTGGGCAGCATTGCATACTATTGTAACTTCACTGTTTTCTAATTTTTTTGTCTCTGAGGCTTATTGTGCCAACACTAATTTCTATTGAGTCTAGATAGCTGCCTATTATGTCATTACAGTGTCATATTGTATTATCTCTGTGGCTTATTGTTCCACAACTGTATTCTTTTGTTCAATCTCTGTGCCATAAGGTGCCATAACTATTGCACAAATAGTATTTGATATTATAATAAAGCCCAGAGCCAGATATCAAGAAACAATCTGAAATATGAAAAAGACAGGGAACAAAGCACAGTCTATTCTTACCTAGCCACCTCCTCAGGTCATACAAGGTAGGTCCTATCTCTACAAGTTCTCAGGCAAAGGGAAGAACTTTTGCTTCATCTGTTTTTCAGCTATTTCAATTCCAGAATAAACTTTCCTAGTGCTAACATTAAAGATGGGTGCCATCACCTCCTGGCTTTGTTTGGCTTTGAACTCACAGACATCCAGAGGATTTCTGCCTCCCATGTGGTGGGGTTAAGTGTGGGTCACAACTCCCTGACTTTCTGGGCTTGGCTCTTTAGGTGGCACAGTCCTCTAATATTCCAGACTATTTTCATTAAATATACAATATATCACCACATATCCCCCCATTTGTGTCAAAAATAAAGTTATTACAATGCCCTATTGTGTTATCACTGTGGTCTATTGTGTCATTCATATTCCTTATAAAGTTATCATAGTGACCTACAAAACAATCACTGTGCTCTATTATATCCTTATTGTACCTGAAGTAACTGTCCTGTTGTGGCATCAGTGTGCCCTACTGACTTACCATACTTACACATATGTCATCACAGTGTAATCTTGAGCCAAGATTATGTTTTATTGTGCCATCTTTGTGTCATCACAGAGCCCTATTGTGTTACCACATTAGGCTAATGCATCACTATTGTGCCTTATTGGATAATTGTACTGCTGTACCTTGTCATTATAATATCCTATAGTGCCATTGCTCTTTGTTATTTTACTATCACTGTGTCATTATGTGCTACCATAGTGCCTATTGTTAAATCACTGTGTCCTATTATGTCACCGATGTGTCCTATTTGTTCTCACAGGTCCTTATTCTTTTATAAGGTTAATAATATTTAATCATTGTGGCCTATTATTCTATCACTGTTTTCTATTCTTCTGTCATTCAGTAATATTATGCTATCACTGTGTCCTATTGAGACATCATAATGCCTTACTATGTCATTAAAATGTTCTATGGTTTCCTTCCATTGGCCTGTTGCCATCATTATGTCTTACTATCCCATTACATAATTCTCTTATGCAGTGCCAGCACTACATTGAGTCACATTACAGTTGCCAATTTTCCCACAATGTGTTCTTTTTGCCATTACATTGTTCTTCTATGGCATCACTGTGTCCCATTGTGCCATCATTTGTGTCCTATAAAGTAAATACCATACCCAATTGTGTTACTATGCACTATAGAATTACCACAGTACAGTAGGAAGTCATCATTACCCCACATTGTGTCATATTCTGTCCATTTTATTGTGCCTTTAAAGTGTCCTACTAAGACCTCACAGCTCATTAATGTGTGACTACTGCCATAATATATCATAGTGCCTTATTGTAAGTCATGTCTTATTGTGCTATTATTATGTTCTATTTATTATTTACAATATCCTATAGTGTCATCAAATTCACTGCTGTAACATAACTATAAATCATTTTAACATCATTGTGTCAAATGAAGCCATCACTTTCCACTATTGAGTCATGGCATTGTCCCATTGTGCGATAATCTTGGCTGACCGCACCATCATTGTGCCTTAATTGTCTTCAGATTTATCACATCTTATAGTGCCATCACTGTGGTGTGTTCTGTCATTACTATAACCTATTGTTCCATTACTGTATCCTACTGAGTCATGACATTGGCATATTGTGCTATCACAGTGCCCTGCTGTGCTAACACAATAATTGGTTTTGCCATTATTATGCCCTATTAACTTATCACTCTTATTAAAGTGATCATAGTATTCTGTGGTGTCATCAAGTTTGTTGTTGTGTCATATCTTTGTCCAATTATGTCACTAAGTCATCACTGAGCCCTATTATGTCATAATGTTGGCCTATTTTGTTATCATTGTACACTGCTAAGTCATTGTTGTGCCTATTGTGCTGTCACTATGTCCTATTTTACCACTATTATACTTTTTGTGTCAAATCTACATCCTACTGTGCCATCATTGTACCTTATTAAAACATAACACTTCTCTATTTTGCCATCACTGTGGCCTTTTGTACTTCATCCTTGCAAATTGAGTGAATTATCACAGTGACTTCCTATGTCATTTCAGTGGCATATTGTGCCATCTCTGTGCCCAATTGTACTAATATAGTATCCTCATGTAGCATCACAGTTGTCTATTGTGCTGTGTCTTATGGCGGCATTTTCTTAACTGAGGTTGTCTCCTCTCAGATGACTTTAGCTTGTGTCAAGTAGAAATAAAACTATCTAGTTCACCTATCATGGCATTACTTTATTCTATTTTGTCATCACTGTGGAATATTGTGCCATATTTTGCCAATATTGTGTCCTATCCAGTTCATCACAGTGCCCTATTTTGCCATCACTCTGCTCTGTTGATTCAAAACAGTTCCCCATTATGCCATCACTATGACCCATTGTGCTATTACAAATCCATCTTGTATTTTAATTATGTTCTATTATGATATCATTAGGTCATATTGTGCTATAATTTTTTCATAGTGAGTCATCACAGTTGCCTATTATGCCAAAACAAACACATCTTATGCTTTTAGTATGTCCTATTGTGTAACTGTTGTGCCCTATTTTGTCATTACAGTGCCCTATTGTGCATTTACTTTCATCTGTTGTGCCATCACAGTATTCTACTAATCATTATTCAATCATTGCAGTACCTTATTTGTTGGTGTGAGGCCTGCTTTGGGGTCAGGTGTTGAGGTTGACTCAATGTGGTGATATATTGTATATTTAATAAAATAAGTCTGGAATATCAGAGGACAGAATCTCCCACAGTCAAGCCATAAATGTCAGAGAATGGTGATCCATGTGTTTTATCTCATCATTCAAGAGACAGAGATCCTTCTGAATGTCTAAGAATTCAAGGTCTATCAGGCAAGCAATAGTAGCTACATACCTGTAATCCTAATTCTAGGATTATGATACAGTGATGAACCAGGAAGTAAAATAGCTAGGCAGGGAAAGATGCATTAGGCAGTAGAAGGCAGAAATTGGGCACTCTGTAGAAGCAACCAGTCAGGCTAAGGACTTGTGAAGATAGCACTGATCTTATTTGGCTGGGTGAGAATTGACTGTGGTTTGCTTACACTCTCTGATATTCCAGCTTTTCCCCAATATCTGGACATATGTTTTTATTAAATACCAAGTAGAATTTTACAATATTTGGCACTCAACTTTGGGGGCATAAATTTGCAAAAGAAAAGCTGCTTGTTGGCCAGAGCTACACATGGGTTGGAAGCTACATATGAAAATAAGTTTTCCATTTGGAGTTAGCCTCCAGCCTTAGGTAAAGTTCACCACGTGTATTTATTTGTCATGTTAACCTGGGAGAGCTTTTCCAACAGCAGCTTTTCTTTCCTGGTGGGTTGTGAGAATTTTTTTCTTTTTGGACCTCCTCCTTGGACTACTAATACATTAGATAACTTCTCTATTTCACAGACATATGAACTGTCATTGAGAACAAGTTTGGTGAGTAAATTGGGATGTCTTAGAAAGAGAAATTTGTTTAAGGCAGAGAGAAAATTTTTCCCAGACTAAAAATCAGAAAACGTAATATAATGGGAGGTGTTTGGTCTTTGTTTGATATTAGTATAGATGATTTAAAACTGGAACCAGTAGAGGATAAGATAAATAATGTAGATAGGACTATAATAATGTTTATTATAAATTTATTTGTGATCATTTTTGCTTTAACCTAAAAAAAAAATGTTTCTATGAGTTCCAAGTTGGTTGATATAAGTGTCAAGATACAAATAGTAGAAAACCTTCTTAAAATAGACCTGACAGATACTCAGTCCCAGACAGAGCAATTTAAAGAACCAATCTCAATATTGCCTTATAAGTTTGCAAAGAAATTGTCTAAGTCTTTCAAATAGCCAAACTTAGTATATCCAGTAACCTTAAAGTTATTGCCAAATGAAAGAAACTGTATAAAAGCTGAAAAATTTAAGGTAGCAATAGTCACTTATGATATATATTTAACATCTGAAAAACAAATGTTAAATTCCTGGTCATCTTAAAACAGAATAATCCCTAAAGACTGGGCATATGTGATTAAGCTGTCTTGGAGGCTGGGTCAAAATTATAGTGGAGAACCTGGAGGAAGTATAAAGCTAAAAATCATAAAAAAAAACAGAGTAGAAATAGAAGATTTGAAATATAGGAAGACCAGCTTTTGAGGAGGAAGATTACCCTAATATAAACAAATAATCTGCACATAATACCCACACTCTGGCTTTATGTAGAACAGTAGCCTTAAATGCTTCAGGTCAAACTGAAGATGTAGGAAAAAAAATTGAATCTTTTCCAAGAGTGATCCAAGGTTCTGAGGAAATATTTATAGAATTTTTGCAAAGGTTAACTGATTTAGTAAAAAGAATGGTACCAGATTAAGAAACTAAGAAAATAGTAATTGACTGTCTGGCTTTTGAAAATTCTAACTCCCAATGCAAAAGGATATTTAAGCCATTAAGGGTAAGATCAGTACTGTTGGAAGATTGAATTCAGGATACAATTAATATGGAAGTTTAAAACTATAATGATAACTAGGTAGAAGAGGTTAATTCTAGAGGTAAAAAAATGAAATATCAAATGTTACAACTTGACAAACAAGGTCATGTAAAAAGGGACTATAAACAAGATATTCAATGTCTTTGTTAGGAATAATCTGAAGAGGACATTCCTCCCTTCTGAAGTGTGCAGAAGATATGACAAAGGAAGGCATTGGACCAATGAGTGCATGTCACCAGGTGACAGGCAAGATAACTTTTTGACTTCCGGAAATGATCTGAGGGGACTTTCTCAAGCCCCAGTATCAAATCCAGTTCAGTCTTATCCTGTAATCATGGAGGAAGCACCTTCCAAGAGCAATTAAATAAAGTAAAGCCTATTTTAAAATACCGTATTTCAACAAAATGTGTCCCCCAAACTTATCACAGCACAAGATTCAGAAAAACAAGTAGAAACCGTGCATGCAATCCTATCACAATCCTTAATTGGAACTCAATCCTATAAACCTCATTCTATTCTCCAAATTCAACCATCCCTCCAAACTCAGCTATTTCCTGAGATACAGCCTCTGGAGAGCACCATAATAAGAGGTGAATTAAACTTCTCCCAGCTAGCCAGCCAGGACAGCCCACAGGACTGGGAACAGAGCACAAAACATGCCCCCCAAGCCCATCACAGCTCCAGGTGCAGGTACATAAGCAGGACCCCTCACAGCTTAATCAGAAGAACTGGTCCCTGAGATGCAGCCTCTGGAGAGCCCCATCACAAGAACTATAGCTCCAGGTCTCTACTGATTCCAGACACAGAATCCATTGGCTCCAATATCTCTAAGATCTCCAATTGTACCAAGAGCACCCAGTAGACAAAAAACAGTACCTGAATCACAGACAATTATTGTAAGAATTATTCACTGGCAATTGATTATATAAAAATATTAATATTTATTAAGGAGTTTATATGAAACACTCACTGATACAAGATTAAACCTTAGGACAATTCATGGAGGGTTGAAATGTCCTATGCAGCAGTGGTGGCAATCTTCCCTCTAAGAACTTAGGAAACTAATAGGAAGAGCAGGCAACGTGTAACTGGTCTTCAAAGGGGGCTGACCACACTCCATCTAGGGTTCTCAAGATCTCAAAGCCACTCCTCTTGGTATTGCTCAATAAAGCCTGAACTTGCTACATCTCTCTCCTTTTGTCTAACTAAGAAAGTTCTAAATTTAAGTATAAGAATACATGCAATATCAAGTAGTGTCCAAGTGAAGGAAAAGATAAATAACATAAACAAATTCAAACCTCACCTGACAAACAACAAGCATAATTTATGTCTTCAATGTCTAGAATATTGGTAAGGACAATATACATATTTTACTTCAAAGCCAATTATCTTGAGTAATATGAATCAAATATCTGAATGCTCTTAGCTGAAATATGAGATGGTATTAACCTTAGGCAGATAGTCTTCAATCCCATCAAAGACATGAGAGGGAAATATATTACCCAAATAAACTGAAAGCATGAGTAAATATCTTCCAAAATTTAGGAGAGGACAATGATAGTCAGATGACTTGACAGTCATCCACAGCTTTTCTGCAAGGTTAAAACATCCATCTTTTTAAAATACAGTCCTAGGATATCTGACAGATTTCTTCAGAAGCAGAGTATTTTGAGAAACTATCTTATCCTGTATTGGCAGGTTTCAATAGTTTCTATTTTTCATCCTGCTCATCTGGATTGGACAGTGTACTTACTGTCAGCAGTTGAGGCAAGGGCAGTTCTTTGTCCAATAGGCCATTAACAATCAAAAGAGACAGTTTCCTTGTGGAGTGTCCTTGATGCTCAACACCATGTCAAAAAAAGAATGGTGCTGCCAGGAGTTATTGTGTCTTTCATGACCAAATTCTGAATAACAAAAAGTTAAATTCCATATACTCTAGGTCTATATTTGTAGACTCCTGAATATCGGACATTATTCTACTATATATCTGAGAAACCTCAACAATGTGACTATTACCTAACAAAGCTAAATAACAGTGATCTGCAATTTTTATCATTCTAATGATTGAAGCTTACATTGTAAGCTCATGAACTCCATTTACATGTTTGGCAGCAAGTCCTCTTAAAGAGCCACATAGTTTTTGCCAGTAATGCAGAGTCAAGAAGCCTCACTTTAGAAGCTTTTCATTTGCTCACTGCCAGCAAGCAGAGCTGACCCAAGAAAACAATGCTATTTAAAAGCCATCTTTGACTCTGTCCCCTTTTTTGTCTGTATGAACAGAAATCTTACATCCATCATATGTAGCTAGTGCATATATTGAGGCTCCTGTGAGACTTTGGGAACCTATTGTGTTGCAGCTTAAGATGCCTGCTGCAAGCTCACCATTTTGCAATTTAAGCCCATAAGCCATGCTATCTCTGTATCATAAATCACCTCAGAGACATAACTCAGAAGCTGCTTTTCACATTGTTTCTGTGATCTAGAACATTTTTAAAGCTTTCTCAGGGTTTATGTATATGTAAGTGCTACACATTGGGTGCCAGATATTTTTGAGAATTATTCAATAGCAATGATTATAGAAAAGGATTAATATTTATTAAGAGGTTCATATAGAATACTCACTGATACAAGATTGAATCTTAGGACAATTTCTGGAAGATTGAAATGTCTCATACAGCAGTGGCAGCAATCCACTGAGAGTATACTGAGAGCAATCCTCTAAAAATGCAGGGAACATACAGGAAGGCCAGACAGCAAGCAACAAGCAACAAAGGGGGCTGGCCACGCCCTATCCAGGGTTCTCAAATCATCAAAGCCACACCCCTTGGTCTTGCACAATAATGCATAAACCTGCCACATCTAATGCTTGTACCAGTCAGAGGAAGAGATGGGTAATTTTCAGTGAAAAAATACATTCAAGAAGATAAAGAATAATATGACACATCTAGAACCCCATGGTTCTACAATACCAAGACCTAAACATTGCAATATAGAAGAAACAGAGGAAAATGACCTTGAAATATATTTATAAAGATGATGGAAACCTTTAAAGAGGAAATAAAATAAGAAATAAAAATCTCCCTTAAGGAAAGAGTTAAAAAGACAAGAAAGAAATGGAAGAAGACAATAAAACTCATAAAAACTAGAGAACCAAAGAAAAACAATCAAACAAGTGAAGGAAACAGTTAAAGACTTAAAAACTGAAATAAAAGCAATAAAAAGACACAAACCAAAAAAAATGCTGGAAATGGAAAACCTCAGTATATGAATGGGATGCACCTGTGGTAGATACAAGCATAACTAACAATGCAACTCATAGAAGAGAGAATCTATGGTGTGGAAGATACAATAGAGGAAATAGATTCATCTGTCATTGAAAACACTAATATTTTTTTTAAAAAAATATAACACAAAACTTCCAGGAAATCTGGGGCAACATGAAAAGACCAAACCTAATAATAGTAAGAGTAAACCTGAAGAAGAAAAAGAAGGAGAAGGGGAAGGGGGAAGAGGAGGAAGAGAAGGAGGAGAAGGAGGAGACCTGTTAGATTGGCTAAGATAAAGGACACTGAGGACAGCCTATGCTGGAGAGGATGAGGATCAAGGGGGACACTCCTCCATTGTTGGTGGGAGTGTAGGCTTGTTCAGCCACTTTGGAATTCAGTATGGTGGTTTCTCAGAAAACTGAGAATCAATCACCCCAAGGACCCAGAAATACCACTTCTGGGTGTATACCCTAAAGATGTACAATCATACTCCAAAGGTATTAGATCAACTATGTTCATAGCAGCATTATTTGTAATAGCAAGAACCTGGAAACAACCTAGATGTCCCTCAACTGAAGAATAGATTAACAAACTATGGTACATCTACACAATGGAGTGCTACTCAGCAGTAAGAAAACATGATATCCTAAAATTTGCAGGCAAATGGATGGACTTGGAGAATATTCTTCTGATCGAGGTATCACAAACCCAGAAAGATAAGCAGGGGATGTACTCACTCATTAGTGGTCTCTAAACAAACAAACAAACAAACAAGAAAAAAGCAAAGCATGCCCAAGCTGCAAACCACAACCACTGGATAGCTTGGGATCAGAAACACCCTGGACTGACCCTTTGGATCCCACTCCCCTGAGAGGAACACCTGACTCACTCTTGAATGGGGGGGGGAGAAAGCTGGATCTGCCAGGAGTGGAGACTGAATTAAGCATTATTGGATTAGTGGGACCATGGGACTGTCTTAAAAACTGAAATAACTGCGTGCCCAGGGAGGGGATGGGGAGTTGTGGAGAAGAAAGAATGACCTGATGTGGCGGGAGATGGAAGGGACCTTAAATAAGGATATACAAGGATAGAAAGTGTGACCACTTTGAAAATAAATAAATAGCCCATAGTTTCCGTTTCCATTTCCGGGACCAAGTGCTGTCTGCAGAGTCCCAGGGCACTCTGGAGCAGGGGCAGATTAACTCTGCTGGTCACCATACCCACAGCTCCTGCTGAGGGAATTTGCATGGCTACCCACTGCCACCTCGAACTGAGTGACCCAACAACTACAGGGTTCTCTGAAGGGCAGACTCAGACCCCGCCCAGAGGTGAGGAGGGGTCACCAGGCCCAAGCGCCTATATCCCAGCCTGGGTGGGAGAGTTGAGCTCCCATATCTTCCGGTTCCACTTCCGACACCAAGTGCTATCTGCAGAGTCCCAGCACACTCTGGAGCAGGTGCTGATAAACTCTGCTGGTCACCATACCCACAGCTCCTGCTGAGGGAATTTGCACGGCTAGCCACCACCACATCGAACTGACCAAACAGACAATTACAGGAGTCCCTGAAGGGTAGATTCAGACACTGCCCAGAGAGGTGACAGGAGGCACACAAGCCTGCGTGCCACAGTTGACCAGGAACCATCCAATCATGAACCGCTGAAGCCATGGGCAAACGTCAGTGCAAAAAATTACATAATAATACAAAGAAAAACATGGTAACTCCAGAAGAGAGTGGCGATCTTACAAATACAAGACCCGAACTGAGCAATGAAGAGGAAACAGAAGGAAGCAACACCAAAAATTCCTTTTTGATGATCATCAAAGCTCTCAAAGAAGATATGAAAAAAAACCTTAAAGAAATAGAAGAAAATACAAACAAAAAATTGGAAGAGATGAACAAATCTATGAAAGAAACATGCCAGGAACTAAAAGCTGAAATAGAAGCAATAAAAAAGGCACAAATTGAGGCAAAGATGGAAATAGAAAACCTGAAGAAAAAAGCTTGAACCACAGATACAAGCATAACAAACAGAGTTCAAGAGATGGAAGATAGAATCTCTGAAGTTGAAGACTCAGTAGCTCAAATAGATATAATAGTCAAAGAAAATAGTAAAACTAAAAAAGCCATAACTCAAAATGTTCAGGAAATCTGGGACACCATGAAAGGACCTTATCTGAGAATAATAGGAATAGAAGAAGGAGAAGAATACCAGCTCAAAGGCACAGATAATGTTTTCAATAAAATCATAGAAGAAAACTTCCCTAACCTGAAGAAGGAAATGCCTATAAAGATACAAGAAGCTTACAGAACACCAAATAGATATGATCCCCCAAAAAAGTCAACACGCCACAATATAATCAAGCCACAAAATATACAAAACAAAGAAAAAATTTTAAGAGCTGCAAAAGAAAAGGGCCAACTCACATATAAAGGCAGACCCATCAGAATAACGTCTGACTATTCAATGGAAAAGATGAAAGCTAGAAGGGCTTGGTCAGAAGTTATACAGACGCTAAAACAGTATGGCTGCTAAACTAGAATACTATACCCTACAAAATTATCAATCACCATAGATGGAGTAAACAAGGTATTTCAGGACAAAATCAGACTGAAAGAATATCTATGTACCAATCCAGCACTACAGAGAGTATTATTGGGAAAACTCCAACCTGAGGACCCAGATATACCCATGAAATCACAAACAACCAATAAGTCCACAGAAGAATACCCTATAGAAAGGAAATACAAACAAGTTGCCACCAAAAATGGCAGGAAATATGAATCAATGGTCACTAATTTCCCTTAATATCAATGGACTCAACTCTCCTATAAAACGTCACACACTAACAAGATGGTTACAACAACAGAAGCCATCCTTCTGTTGCCTACAAGAAACACACCGAAACCACAAAGACAAACACAGGCTTAGAATAAAGGGTTGGGAAAAGATTTTCCAGTCAAACGGTCCTAAGAAACAAGCAGGGGCTGCAATCCTAATATCTAACAAAGTAGACTTTAAGCTAAAAGAAATTAAAAGGGACCAAGATGGTCACTACTTATTCATCACAGGAAAAATTGGTCAAGATGAGATTTCAATCTTAAATATTTATGCCCCTAATATAGGGGCACCTATTATATAAAAGAAACACTGCTAAAGCTCGAATCCCACATCAATTCTCACACCCTAATAGTGGGAGACTTCAACACCCCACTTTCAACCCTGGATAGATCAACTAGACAGAGCCTCAACAGAGAAATAAGGAGTCTAAATGAGGTTATGATGCAAATGGATTTTATAGATATCTACAGAACCTTCCACCAAAAGGCAAAGGAATATATATATATTTCTCAGCTCCTCATGGAACTTTCTCCAAAATTGACCACATAATTGGTCATAAAGCAAATATCAATAGATACAACAAAATTGAATTAATCCCTTGTAACATAATGGACCACTAGGGCCTAAAGTTAGAGTTCAACAACATCAACACCCGAACAAAGTCTACCAACTCATGGAAACTAAACATCACTTAGCTGAACCATCTCTGGGTCAAGGAAGAAATTAAGAAAGAAATCAAAGCCTTCCTAAAATTCAATGAAAATAAATCTACAATGTATCCAAACTTGTGGGACACAATGAAAGCAGTTTTAAGAGGAAAATTCATAGTGCTAGATGCCTATATGAAAAACCTAGAGAAATCCCACACTAGAGACCTAACAGCACAGCTGAAAGCCTTAGAACAATTAGAAGTGAACTCACCTACAAGGAGTAGATGGCAGGAAATAATCAAACTCAGAGTTGAAGTCAATATAATTGAAACAACAAGAACAAGACAAAGAATCAACGAATCTAAGAGTTGGTTTTTTGAGAAAGTTAAAAAGATAGATAAGCCCTTAGCCAAACTAATCAAAAAACAGAGATAGAGTGTCCAAATCAACAAAATCAAAAATGAAAAGGGGGACATAACAACAGACCCCCAGGAAATACAGAGATTATCAGGTCATATTTTGAAAATCTGTATTCCACAAAAATGGAAAATCTAGAAGAAATGGACAGTTTTCTGGACAGGTACCATCTACCAAAATTAAATGAAGATCAGATTAACTACCTAAACAGGCCTATAAACCTTAAGGAAATTGAAGCTGTCATTAAAAACTTCCCCAAAAATAAAAGCCCAGGTCCAGATTGTTTCAGTGCCGAATTCTACCAGGCATTCAAAGAAGAATTACTACCATTAATCCTCAAACTATTTCACACAGAAGAAACTGAAGGAATATTGCCAAATTCCTTTTATGAGGCCACAATCACCCTAATACCCAAGCCACTCAAAGACACAACAAAGAAGGAGAACTACAGACCAATTTCCCTCATGAATATTGATGTGAAAATTCTCAACAAAATCTTGGCAAACCATATACAACAATGTATAAATGATATCATCCACCACGACCAAATAGGCTTCATCCTGGAAATGCAGGGCTGGTTTAACATACGAAAAACTGTAATGTTATCCATCATATAAACAAACTAAAGGAACAAAACCACATGATCATATCCTTAGATGAGGAAAAAGCCTTTGACAAAATCCAACACTCCTTTATGATTAAAGCCCTGGAGAGATCAGAAATACAGGGAGAATACCTAAATATAATTAAGGCGATTTACAGGAAGCCGACAGCTAGTGGAGAAAAACTCAAAGCAATCCCACTAAAGTCAGAAACTAGACAAGAATGTCCTCTCTCTCCTTATCTATTCAATATAGTTCTCAAAGTTTTAGCTAAAGCAATAAGGGAATGAAAAGAGATTAAGTGCATACAAATTGGAAAAGAAGAAGTGAAGCTATCTCTATTTGCAGATGATATGATTGTATACATAAGTGACCCACAAAATTCTTCCAAGGAACTGCTACAGCTGATAAACACTATCAGCAATGTAGCAGGATACAAGATAAACTCAAAGAAATCAGTAGCCCTTCTATACACTAAAGATAGAAGAGCTGAAAAAGAAATAAGGGAAACATTACCCTTTATAATAGCTGCAAATAGTATTAAATACCTTGGAGTAACTATAACCAAAGAAGTAACAAACCTATTTGTCAAAAATTTTAAATCATTGAAGAAAGAAATTGAAGAGGATATCAGAAAATGGAAAGCTCTCCCATGTTCCTGGATTGGTAGGATCAACATAGTAAAAATGGCAATCCTACCAAAGGCAATCTACAGATTCAATGCACTGCCCATCAAAATCCCAACACAATATTTTTTGGAACTTGAAAGAACAATACTCAATTTCATTTGGAATAACAGGAAAGCCAGGATTGCCAAAACAATTTTACTCAACAAAAGAACCTCAGGAGGTATCACCATCCCTGACTTCAAGCTATACTATAGAGCTAAAGTAATAAAAACAGCCTGGTACTGGCATAAAAACAGACTTGTGGACCAATGGAATAGAATTGAGGATCCAGATATTAACCCAAAAACCTATAAACACCTGATTTTTGACAAAGAGGCCCAAAACATTCAATGGAAAAAAGATAGTATATTTAACAAATGGTGTTGGCAGAGCTGGATGGAAGTATGCAGAAAAATGCAAATAGATCCGAGCCTGTCACCCTGCACAAAACTCAAATCCAAGTGGATCAAAGACCTCAACTTAACCCCAACCACTTTGAACTTTATAGAAAAGAAAGTGGGAAATACACTTCTACAAATTGGCACAGGCCACCACTTCCTAAATATAACACCAGTGGCACAGGCACTAAGACCAACAATCAATAAGTGGGATCTCCTGAAGCTGGGAAGCTTCTG
>PVIH01016094.1:0-46970 GCA_004025045.1 Sigmodon hispidus
TATTAAATACCTTGGAGTAACTATAACCAAAGAAGTAACAGACCTATTTGACAAAAATTTTAAATCACTGAAGAAAGAAATTGAAGAGGATATCAGAAAATGGAAAGCTCTCCCATGTTCCTGGATTGGTAGGATCAACATAGTAAAAATGGCAATTCTACCAAAGGCAATCTACAGATTCAATGCACTTCCCATCAAAATCCCAACACAATATTTTTTGGACCTTGAAAGAACAATACTCAATTTCATTTGGAATAACAGGAAAGCCAGGATTGCCAAAACAATTTTACTCAACAAAAGAACCTCAGGATGCATCACCATCCCTGACTTCAAGTTATACTATAGGCTTATTTGCAAGGTATCAAGTGGAAATAGTTGACCAAGGTGTGTACAGTAATAAAAACAGCCTGGTACTGGCATAAAAACAGACTTGTGGATCAATGGAATAGAATTGAGGATTCAGACATTAACCCAAAAACCTATGAATACCTGATCTTTGACAAAGAGGCCCAAAACATTCAATGGAAAAAAGATAGTATATTTAACAAATGGTGTTGGCATAGCTGGATGGAAGTGTGTAGAAAAATGCAAATAGATCTGAGCCTGTCACCCTGCACAAAACTCAAATCCAAGTGGATCAAAGATCTCAACATAAACCCAGCCACTTTGAACTTGATAGAAAAGAAAGTGGGAATACACTTCTACGAATTGGCACAGGCAAGCACTTCCTAAATATAACACCAGTGGCACAGACACTAAGACCAACAATCAATAACTGGGATCTCCTGAAGCTAAGAAGCTTCTGTAAAGCCAAGGACACTGTCAATAGGACAAAATGACAGCCTACAGAATGGGAAAAGATTTTCACCAACCCTACTAGTGATAGAAGACTGATCTCTAAGATATATAAAGAGCTCAAGAATCTAGAGCCCAAAACCTTGAATAACCCAAACAAATATTTTCAAAGAGGCATGAGCATCCTTTCAGACAATGTAATGTATGATAGTCTCTAGGATTATTCTCTAGGCTTATTTGCAAGGTATCAAGTGGAAATAGTTGACCAAGATGTGTACAGAAACCCAAAAGACAGATGAGAAGCATTTCTGGGCTTCATGTGCTCCTGGCTGATGCAGACTTCAAGAAGCAACACACAACTAACTGTCACTTTGTCCCAGAAAATGGGCTTGGAGTCTGTGTTTGTTAGATTTGTGACAGTATTTCCCAATCCTGACTACTGATATTCACCAAGATGGCTCTGCCTTACATAAATTTTCATATTGTACACGATTTAGGTTAAAGTTTCTGGTCCTCAAATGCTAAGTTTCAATAGAACTGCCTTCTTGTGTCATCATATTTCCAAATGCCTCTGGATAGGCAGTGCAAGTCCAACATAATTCAAAGGAGAGATGCCCTAGACCTTACTTCAGAGGACCATGTTATGGTGGCATATTTACCTACCTTTGGTTGCATTCATCATTTAAGAATTGCTTCTCTATAGTTCTAAGACCTCAATGCTCAAGACATTTTAGAACATGTTTTTGTTAATTTTAATTGCAATTTAAAGATCTTATGGGCCTCCAACTGAACATTATGAAGTTCTGTAGTCCTCCATATAAAGAAGCATCCATTCAAACTATTGTTTACATGAAATGCAAAATTAAGGCTGTAAACCCAAGTTTTAAAATGCTACATGTATAACTCAACTCTTGGGGTTTCTCTTTTCAAATTGTACATAATTGTGACTACTGTTAAAGACAGGTGCATGTTCCAATTGTTTCAGTGAATTCTTAAAATAATTTTAAGATCAAAAACTTATGTCATAGTTGCAAAAAAACCTCTGTGTTTTCTACACAGGGTAGAGTTGGTTTTCCTCTCTTCTCCAAGTGTTTTCTGCTAGGAGAAATCAGAGATCTTTCTAGTTATGATCTTAACTATGTTTTTCAATGACATGTTGGTAGGTTTTATACTTTAACGACAAATTCCAATGACAGTTGTAATGCAAAAAAAAATCTTTCTCTTTGCTCCTGCTTTAAAAAAGAAGAATCCAGGAGTTGCTGAAAGCTTCAGCCAATAAGAGCTATGAAAAGAGGATTGCCACTATATTCTAAGGGGGGGCAAGTGCACCGGTATCTAGTGCTGGGACAAGGGCTGTGAATATCGTGTGATGTGTGGGATAGATTTATGCATTAAAGAACTGTCCCATGTAAAAAAAACAGGAACACTTCTATGAATACAGAAAAATAGAGCAGTAGGCTGTGAGATTATTGTCCTTCCTCAGATTTGACCAATAGATTTTTATATTAGAGTCGAAGCAAGTCAAGAATCTTTTCAGGAAAGAGGACTGTAATAACCCCAAGAAACAGGCAGGTGGAGGCAGAGTAGGGGGAAGAGACTAAGTTTTAAATGAGGCTCCAGTGGGCAGTGATATGTGGGCTTCTTGAACGGGACACTGACAGGACAGGCCCCTAGACCTGTCACAGAACAATGGACAGCAATTGTGTCATCCTGACCAATGTAGCACAATAATCAGTGCTCCCAGGCCCATGGCATCTGCCCTCCAAGTCCTTGTTGGATGCAGTCTCTGTCTTACTGTTTAGAAAACAGCTGCCTCAGTGGTACTTCCAGTTCACTACAGTATGTAAGTCTTCTGCAAATATAGTTGATTAGCAGTGAACTTTAGGCAGATACATTTTGGTTTTGGTGAATTGAATCTGTTGTCATACGAATACAATCCACAACAATAGGATAAACAAATGCTCTTATGCTTTTTAAAATTTAAGTCTATTTTTAACTGATAACACAAAAAATGAAAGCTGAAGACATTAAAGGGATACTACATGATAATGTCTCTTTATATACACATTACTTCACCAACCTAAGTCAGTCTAAACACACACACACACACACACACACACACACACATTAAAGAATATATAATTATTGACAGTAAAAACTTTCAGACCTTCTCCTAGCTGCTCACTTCTCCTGAGGACTGGGGATTGAACTTGGGGCCTTGAACATGTGAGGCAAGACTTCTGTTACTAGGCTACATTTCTAATCTTTCTTCTAGCTTCCTGAAATGCACGTTTCTTTCTCTCTCCCTCCTTCTCTCCCTCCCTCCCTTCCCCTCTCTCTTCCTAAGATGGTGTTTCTATACATAATAGCCCTAGCTGTCCTAAGAGTTGTTTTGAAGACCAAGCTCACCTTGAACTCACAGAGATCCACCTGCCTCTGCCTCCTGAGTATTGGGATTAAAGAAGTGCTGCCACCATGCCTGGCTATGAAATACACACTACTGGAAAGTCAAGGTAGGGAGTGCATTCTTTCCTCTAAGCCTCTAAAATGCATAATGTGAGGAAAATAGAAAAAGAAAACCCTGGACATAAACTCTGAGATTCAACCCTAAAGGTGTTAATTAGTTTGTTGTAGGAAGCACATGGAGAGATATGCTTGTAGATAAGCTCATTAAGGGGATATCAGGACTGTGGTTTTCTATTTAACACAGAGAGACATTAGTTTCCACATACTCACTACCATAGCTCTGTGCTCTTGTTAAAGCAAATTGTTCACACTCTATTGTGGCAGGAGATGTATAATCCAAATTATAGAAATTTCAGCAAAGGCCTAACAGAAAAGCAAACAATGGTGACCATGCCATGTAGGATATTCTGTTCTTTGGGAAAAATAAGAAGTGATGAATTTAAATATAAGATTATTATATCATCTTATTCAATTAGTGAACTCTAAATCCTCAAGTTTATAAATGGAAGAAGCACAATCTGTATATTTTAAAAGCACATCAATTAAATAAAAATACTTTTCAATCCCTCCTTGATTTTAGGGACAAACGGCTGAAAAACATTAGAAGTGGATATGATGAATGTATTCACTAATTTTAAGGTATTTGCTGTTTAAAGAGAGTTTTATCTGTTTGTCTTAATAGGTGTTCTTTTATGTAGTATTCTACCCCATGAGCCACACTCTGAGATCCTTTATTTTTAGATAGATTTTCACTAAGTAGCCTGTGATGCCTTTATGACATGATCCTCCTGTCTCAGCATCCAGAGTGTTGAGATATAATCTTGCCTATGTGAGTCTTTTCAAAAACAATGATTTCAGCCAATGTGAGCAACTTTTAGTAAATTTCTGTATTACCTGTGAGTGTGCATGTGTCTAAGGTGTTCCCATGTGTTCCTGATCCGGACCCTGTGTGTATACAAGTGTGGAAGTGCTCATGTACATGCTTGGGTGTGCATGTGAAGAGTAGAGGTTGAAGTTGGTGTCTTTACTGTCCTGCACTTTGAGCTCCTGCGAAGATCTCTCTTTAATCCTTAGGTTTATCAATTGGTTAGACTGACTGGCTAGCAGGTTACAGGGGTATTCTCATCCCTGTCTTCCAGCACTAGGTTTACAGATTCTCACCACCAGGTCCAGCTTTTTATGTGGGTGCCGGGGATCAAACTCCGGCCCTCCGGTTTTCTGGCAAGCACTTCATCGCTTGCATCTCCTCTTCTTCTCCCCAGTTCTCTATTACATATCCACAAATTCAATCTCCTAGTACCTCTCTTGAAAAATGTATTTAAATAAAAAAGAAGAAAAATATATTAATTCATTCAAAGGACATTTTCTTGTGTTGTTGGGAAGATCTTAATCCTAAAGCTGAGGGTAGCTGAAGAGTAAGAGCTCTAAATCAAGAAGTCTCAGTGTAAGACTGTGGTTTCACATCTTTTAAGATAGTCGTGGAACCTGTAAGGAATCAATGAACACACTTACAAAAGTGAAAAATTAACTGTTCTATATGATATCTACTCGAAAGTAAAGAGAAACTATTCCCTTTATTAGTTAAAAAGCAAGGGTGCTGTTCTTACCAATCAATAGTCACAGTGAGGGTCAGAGATTTACAGCCTCCAAGCATCTTTAAACACGCTGAAGCAAATATGAGGCAGTTTGTTAATCAGCATTCGTCATTTGGATTTGTGTACTTTAGCTTATTAATGCTCTTCACATGACCTCTATGGAAAATACAACTGTTCCCATGTTTTAGATTATAAACTAGCAAGATGTATTTGTGATTATGGGGGATGTGTTTGTGTTGCTTGGCACATATGAAGTTTGTCACTCATTATTCATAGTGTGGGAACCTTTATAATTCATACCATCTATTTTGACTTTCTGTTATTTGAATAAATTGCTTAGAATCTAGAGACCATACCTAGAAGTGATCCTTGCTGTGTGTTTTCATGAATAGCGGAATAGTCACTTTCCTGGGGGTTATAGAACAACAAACCAGCAGAGAAAGCCCTCTAAGGGCGCACCTGCCCAGAGGAAGAAATAGCCCCTGGCACAGCTGAATTTCTATTATGTGTGGTTGTTCTCTAAGAAATACAAGGGTAATGTGGCTAGGAGCTGATTGGTAAACCCTAAGCTGTTCCTTCCCAAGCCAGCCTTCCACACAACTTCAGTGCTAAGAGGTGTAACTTAGTGTGATGCTGTGAGGTGTGACTTAGTGTGATGCTGTGAGACTTCTGCTGGTCCTTCTGCAGTTGACTCAGCAAGTCTTCAGTAGGGAGCAAGATGTGTCAGCATGCTATGACCAAGACCAAAACATTCTTAAGAAAAACAGCTTCCTAAGACCTAGACTTGCCTCTTCAAAAGCACAGAAGTGAGTTCCCAGAGTCTTATTAAAAGATCAAGCCAAACTTAACACAAAATACAATTTTAGGATAGGACAAACACATACAACATTTTATTTTTGCTAATTTTTAAGGCAAACATATTTTCACATATGTGTTTTGCTTATACACAGCAATTTATTTTTTATTATATATATTTATTATTTGGTTATTTTACATCATGCATCCCATCAAACTCAGTTATCAGAACTCTCAGATTCATGCCAATTCTTATGATCTCCCCATTTACAAAAATGCCCATTCATGCTGCTCATTTACTTACTGGAACATAATTAAACTCCCTGTGGCCAGACCCTTAAACAAGTCTTTCCTCACCCACACTCCTAACAGAGGCCATCAATGCAGAAGTGAGGCACTGTGTCATTTAGCTATGTTCTAGCCTTGAGTTCTTGTGTAAAATGAAATATCTCTCTTTTTATTTTTTTTAAAGTCCACTAATGAGTGTGTATATCCCCTGTTTCTCTTTCTGGGATTGTGATACCTCGATCAGGAGGATATTCTCCAAATCCATCCATTTGCCTGCAAATTTTAGAGTATCATGTTTTTCTTACTGCATTGTAGTACTCCATTGTGTAGATGTACCACAGCTTGTTAATCCATTCCTCAGTTGAGGGGCATCTAGGTTGTTTTCAGGTTCTTCCTATTATGAATAATGCTGCTCTGAACATAGCTGGACTAAAGCCTTTGGAGTGCAAATCTGCATCTATAGGGTATATGCCCAATAGTGGTATTGCTGGATCCTTGGGGAGATTGATTCCCAGTTTTCTGAGAAATCGCCATACTGCATTCCAAAGTGGCTGAACAAGCTTACACTCCCACCAATAATGGAGGAGTGTTCCCCTCACTCTGCATCCTCTCCAGCATAGGCTGCCATCTGTGTTTTTAATCTTAGCCAATCTGATAGGTGTAAGGTGGTATCTTAAAGTTGTTTTGATTTGCAATATTCTGATGGCTAAAGATGTTGAACACTTCTTCATGTGCCTTTCAGCCATTTTAATTCTTCTGCTGAGAAATCCCTTTTTAGTTCTGAACCCCATTTTTAATTGGGTTATTAAGGGTTTGGGGCTCTAGTTTCTTGAGTTCTCTATGTATATTCAAGATCAATCCTCTGTCACTTGTAGGGTTGGTGGAAATCTTTTCCCATTCTGTAGGCTGTCATTTTGTCTTATTGACTGTGTCCTTGGCCTTACAGAAGCTTCTTAGTTTCAGGAGGTCCCACTTATTGATTGTTGTTCTTAGTGTCGGCACTGCTGGTGTTATATTTAAAAAGTGGTCACCAGTGCCAATGCATTGGAGGGTATTTTCCACTTTCTTTTCTGTCAAGTTCAGTGTAGCTGGGTTTATGTGGAGGTCATTGATCCACTTGGATTTAAGTTTTGTACAAGATGATAGGTTTGGATCTATTTCCATTTTTCTACACACTATCATCCAGTTATGCCAACACCATTTGTTGAAGATACTATCTTTCTTCCATTGAATATTTTTGGCCTCTTTGTCAAAAATCAAGTGTTCATAGGTGTATACACAGCAATTTAAAAATGACAGAGTTTAGCATATTTGTGTTAGGGGTTTATCAGTGTGTAATAAGTCAGGTAACTTAGCTTCTTAGATGCTCCTTTTTCTCAGCTGAAACATGGAATCGTTGAGCTGCTTAGCACTGTGGTTCCTGACATGCCCAGGCTCCGACAGAACCTGATGTTGTCTTCACTGTTCTTCTAAAGTCAGAGAATCAATCCATGCAAACCGTTCTTTTGTAAACCATTCTTTTGTTTCTTTGTGTGACATGTAGACTATGTTCTTGCTAGACTTTCTCTCATAGGAGACCCTAAATAAGAATGTTATAATCAAATAAAGAAAATGCAAGATTTAGTAAATCGTTAACTTCTGTACAGTAATTTTGCAAAAGAAACCCTCATTGGGTAAAATACGGTGTGATTGCTAGGCATAAAAATAAAACTACAAACAATATGTTAAAACAATTTGCTTTTGCACATATTACACTAATATTCAATGATAATAACTTTCCTCTATTAATCAGTAGTCCTATGTGGGACTATGTTAATGTTTATTTTAGTTTGATGTTTTTATTTTCCATAAATCTTCAATAAACATTAACAACATTAAATTTTTAGTAAAAATTTCTACAAATGAGAAAATATTTTTCATTTTCAAAGTTGATTCTTATTTATGAATGATTAATACAGATGGCAGGGGAGATATGATGAGCAGAGTGGAGTAGAGGGGGTGAAACCATAATCAGGATATATTATGTGAGGAAAAATCTATTTTCAATAAGAGGAAAAAGTACATATAACTTATTAAACTAACAATCAAAAATTTTTCTTGTGTCGAACATTTCTAATGCCCTTTTAGCTGTAAAGTTTGAAACAAGATGTGCTATTCTTTCTATCACAGTTATAAAGGGAACCACTCTCCCAATCCACTAAGCTGGATGTCAACAGTCACTGTTGAAAACCCCCATAGGTGTTTTGCAGATATTTCTATGTAATCACCCTGGATATTTATCTCCTCTAGGATCGCATCCCATCATGTGGCCCTTGACCTTGTGATGCTGTGCAAATGACAAACCTGGGTCATTTTAAATCTCCCTGCTGCCCCCTTTTCTGGACATTCATTGCTATATATATATGCTCACTCATCCTCTTCAGAGCTCATGGCAAACTCTCATACCTTGTCAAGCTCATATTTTTAGTCTCTAAACCATCAGTCTTTCTAACGCTTCTAGAAAGATGTATTTTAAGTACCAATCATGCCTCTCCTTATAATCCTTCACTTGCTCCCCTTTGACCTCAGAACAAGGCCCCCACTTAGATTGTGACCTTTACCATTTATTTGGGGAAAATTTGTCTGCAATTTGGTTTACAGGAGTTTTAGACAGCAAAAGGGATCACCCTGCTATTTTGGACTTGCACTGTGTTTTGTGGATCAGCTTAGGAAGTGGAGAAATGGGAAAGATAAATGGTCAATTGAGCCAGAGATGCTGATAAAAATTAAATAGCTTTATTAACATTGTAATATTTCAAGAAATTGGCATCAGATACAAACTACATAGAAAAGAATACATTGTTTCATGTAAGCTTAAAGTTCAATTCAGAGTTCTCCCAATGTGAGGCAAAGTGATACTGAGAACTGATTTCAGATCTTGACAGAAAGTCCAACACTAGACTCATAAAGGCCCAACTGAAGCTTAGATGAGAAAGGTAGTAACATGAGAATTCAATAACCTCAGTTACGTTTATTCTTCCTCCTTATGCTTCCCTTGAGCCTGGAGGAAACTAGCTAAGCCTGAGCCTGTAAGTCAGAGAATAAGTCAAAACCCATCATTACTCTATTTTCTGCTACAAGCTCCTGCTTGCATTCCTCCTGGAACAGAATCATAAACCAGATAACCCCCTTTCTTACCCACATTGCTCTGCTCGCAGTGTTTATCACAGCAACAGAATATTCACTTATACCTTATTCTTTTGAAACAGGTTTGGTTAGGCTGGCTGGCCAGCAAACCTCAACAATCAGTCTGTCATTGCTTCCCAGCACTGGGATTGACTACCTCATTGCTTGAGATCTGAACTCAGGTCCATCCCCATGCTGGCTTGTGAGGCATGACACCAGCTGAGACATCTCCTCAGCTTCTCAGCAATTGCTATTTTTAAAAGTGGTTTATATAGGCTTTAAGAATAATAATTTCTTAGCTCACGGGAAATGATAAGTAATAATCCCACCCTAGTTCTTATTGAACCTTAACATGTAAATTTAAGTATAAAATATTCCTGATCACAAGAAGTTGTCTAGATGGTAGACTAAACTTTGCAGATAGTTTTGGCCTCAGGTATTTCCATACCTAATCCTGTATTATCCTAGTCAGCTGTTATTTTTTTTTCCAGTGAATTGTATTTTGGAGGTATGCATGTGATTTTGTCTGCCCTACTTTGGGGTTAGAGAATAGGGGCCCAACATTAAAAATTTAATAATAATTAAAGAAAAATTTATAGGCTATGACTAATGTATTTCACTATTCTTACAAAATTCTTTCTAAAATATTAACAAGACATGTTAATTTTCACAACAATAATATTCAATATGTTAATTTATACTCATGCTGGACATTAGGAGAAACTGCTTTGATATCTTAAATCATATCATTGTCAATAGCTTTGTTGGACTGAATACCCCTAAAAGATCTTCAAAATACAAATATCTGGCTGTGTTCAAATGAACTTTGATTGTGTCTTTGGAGACAGGGAGATCTGTGAAGGGCTGATAATAGAGTAGGCAAGAGATTATGAACACCACACATAAAACAAGTAAAGTGAGAGTAAATAAAAATAAGCACCCATGCTTATTGAAATCTAGGCACAATAGAGGTCACAATTCAAACCACTATCAATGGCAGTGTCACAACTCATACTTTCAAGTTCAGTGAGTATTGATGAGGTTATAAACATAAGGCTTCCTCCCTTGAAATTATTCCTCCATGCAAACATACCTCTCAATAGCCTAGCAACTCATCTGCTTTTAACGTTGGGTGGCAATCTCACATTCCCTTAGACTAGAGAAACTATCCAGACACATCTTTCACATAGACTTTCCCAAGAAATAAAAATCCAATTTCCTGTCAAAAGTCAGAGAAAGCACTAATCATCAAAGACTTTTCCAAATTATATGAAGATGAATGTTTTGTTCAAACTATTTTTGCTGGAGACAATTTTGTCTACTGGAGTAGAAGCAAATTATTTGGTTTTAAGTATAAAATAAAGCTATATTTGCTTTCTAAAATTCCTTGGGTTACTACAACTTCTTGATCAGTGGTAAGTACACTATGGTATTGTAGTCATTCTATGTTTAAAGCCTCAACACTTGGTATAAATGTAATAACCTAAAATAAAAAGAATAATGTTATTCAGGTGTGGTGATGTACATCTGTAATACCAGCATTTGGGGCTGAGACAGAAACATTGAGGGCAACCTGTGCTACACAGTGAGTTTAAGGTCATCATGGGTGTATAGAGAAAAATAAAAATGCCTAAAAGTAAAGAATAAACAGAAAGCACAGCATACTTCATTGATTGAGCATTGGAAAAGACTTGGGGAAAAATATCTGCTCAGGAGACTGTGCATGTGGTGCTGCCAACTGACTAAGAGCTACAGAAGAAAACAAAGTTCTCCTGCAGTTATAGCTGATAAAGAACAGAAAGAGGAATAACCATTTTAAATAGATGGACCTTCTGGTGTCCTAGGAGCATGTCCCAGCCAACTTATTTTCATTCTGAAACTAACTCTTGGGAACTGCAATTGTTGGAATTATACATGTGTGATCATTAAGATGGTTTTTAAAATTATGAGCAGTATCATGTAGCGGGAAATCATAGATTGTACAGGTGTGGGGGTTACAGCGGAGCCCAGGGCTGGGAGGGGCATGGTCTCTGAGATGGCACCTGCGGAGACGGAAGCGGAGCACTGAGGGAGAGGCAGGGTTTCCGGTCCCTGGCGGCAAGGCTGCGGGTCGGTACGGCAGCTTGGCGCGTTGCTAAAACCTCCTTTTATAAGTAATTCTAACAAAATAAACCTTATTTAAAACATACCTCTTGGCGACAAATTTTTACCATAATAAATTGGCACGTTGCTAAAACCTCCTTTTATAAATAATTCTAACAAAATAAACCTTATTTAAAACATACCCCTTGACAACAAATTTTTACCATAATAGTATCAGCTGTACCATGATACCCTCTACACAGGTTGCCCGCCATGTTTCTCGCACCTCATCAAGACTTGCAACATTTGTTGGTTGATAAACTTTTTCTTCAAAGTCTCCACATCCTGGAAAATGTAAACTGGAATAGTGCAGGAAATTGGTGAGTGAAGGTAAAAATCCACATCAGATCTACTTCCTTATTTGATTGATTATCTCTTGCTACATCAGTATTAAAATGATGCAGCCAGATTGCACATTCTCCTAACAGTTCAGTGTTTCTCATTCAAAAGACAAGCTAAATTTTCAAAGCAACAGCACCACAAAAAGTTTGTAACAAAATCTAAGCTGAGTACATCTCAGCATGTTCACTGAGTGTCTGAACTGAATTAGAGAATTCCCAGAAAACATAAAGATCCTGATGAAACAAATGTTCTGATATAGACACAGGTAACTATGAGCAGGCGTGTTAGCAGACATTACACTTTTCATTTTATTATTATTACCCAGTAAAAGGTACAGTAGGCTCCACACATACTTTGTTGCTGATCTCCAGCTCATCTCTGACAATCATTCTAATACTCTCATGTACTTGGAGATATTAAGATAAGTTTTATGATTATGAGCAGTAAAGTTACTGCTCATAAGTTTGTGAATTGGACAAAGTAGTGATTTAAAAAAATCTCTGAGGATGTTGATATCTGGAGTATTATGGTGAAATTTAGGTGTTATTGAGGGAGACGTAGTGGCATAGCATTGGGGCCTTAGGACTCAAGATGAGGCATGGCTACCTTTTATTGAGGACTTGGTAGCGCATTATTTGTTTTTTCTGTTTTATTCCTGCATTTTGGGTTAGGAGATTGGAACCATCATTGTGTGGGACAGTTCAACTCTCCAAAAATTGCCTTAAGGTACAATTTTATATCAGTGAGTATTTATATAAACCCCTTAATAAATATTAATTCTCTGTAAAAATCAATTGCCATCGAATAATTGTTACAATAGAGTAGTGAGTAAGGTTTAGAAATATATTGACATGTCCTGCTTTTTGGTTTGGTTTCATTTAGTTTTTTGAGATAGGGTTTCTTTTTGTAGTATTAGTTGTCTTGGAACTCACCCTGTGGACCAGGTTGGCCTTGAACTCACAGCGATCTGCCTTCCTCTATCTTCTGAGTGCTTGGATTAAAGGCATGCATCACTGGTATATTTTGTTGGCTGAAGGTTTAGTAGTTTGTCCTTTTGACTCCATGTATGTATATAAATGGTCAGAGTGTGAAAATAACTATATCAGAATAGCTCATCAGAACATATGTCTTCCTTAGGCTCTCTCCTTCTAATATCCTTGTATTGATGAAGTGTTCACATTTCTTTAAGTCAATTACCATATCCTAGTTTTCTTTTTCATCTTTCTCCTTTGACAAATATGACTAATATGATAATTCTTTATCTGCTCTACCTTACCTGGTACTATGATTACCTTTCACTAGTAGCTCTAAACTCTTCTCTGAATAGATCACTCAACACACAAAACACATATGTGAAGCACCTAGGTCTATCATCTAAAGAAGGAGACAGAGTTTTCAGAGCCAACAGCCTTTGGCTGAGAAACCTCATTTCCCTATCTGGTTCTTGACCAAAATATAAACAACTAAGATCTGTGTCCTGGGAACCAGAAACAGTGCAAGAAATCAGACATGGGAAATAAATGTGTTTGTAGGATCAGAATGATCACAAATCTCAGTTGCACTTAATAAGGTTTTACTGCATGGTCTGAGAGATACTAAGTATCTTTATCACCTGAATGGCATGTTTCCAAAAGACGTATTTGTAGAAACTCTACCATACTTTATATATCTTATTCATACACTTGAATAAACAAATTAATGTAACAAATACCTAGGACATCCTGAATACATTTGTCCCTACATCATTCTCATTAAAAATAAAGAAATAAAGACTATTTATTTTATAATTCATGACCAATGAATACATAAACTGTAGAGTACATAAGTACATTTTGTGGTTGCTTGCAATAAAGCTGAGATATGTTCCCTTTGCTAAAAATGTAAAGAAGGGAAAAAGGAAACCAGAGAGTCAAAATGATGATGTAGAAAAGGAAAATAATTGATAAAAAGTTAGCAAACAAACAGAAGCAAACATTTTGTGGCTCTGTGGAGTCATAGAAATGAATAAAGGAGATTTCTAACCATGGAGTGGCAACGCCTACCAATGTATATCTGAAACCACCTGATCTTGGTACACTAGCCCCTCTTCTTCTTGGGGATGGCACAGATGGACTCACAATTGAGAATTTACAAAGATTCTATCAGGCAGCTGAACTAGGGCAGCTGACCTATCTTCCTCTGGGCTTGGTTGATCATTACCTTTGATCAAACAAAAGACCACATGTTCCAGCTGCCCTTATGCCCTGGTTACTACAGTGGGAGAAAGCAAGCAAGACAGAGAATTTAGGGCAAGATAGGTACGTGAATTTGTGTGTTTGCTTGAATCTAAGCAAGTTAGTTATATGTGTCCAAATTATTAATTAAAAACAGATATTTAGAGGGAATAGAAATGGTTTCTAATCAGTTCTGTATGCTTTCCATGGTGGAAATGATAAGCTCATGAAAGGAATTGGCACAATTAAAATTAGGAAAGTACATAGGTACCTTCAGATATAAACGTACATAAAACTCTTAAACGGACACAAAATACACAGCAAACACTAACAGCTTAGATGAGCATGAAGAAGAAAAGTGCACAAGGTGAAAAGATGGATGATGCAGAGAGCAGTTACTCCTCACGACTTCATATTGAATCGTTGTTCATGCAGACATGCAGAGACCAGCTCTCCCGCAGACTTCCTTGTTGTACATTATCACTTAAGGCACTGGTTCTCAACCTCCCCATTGCTGTGACCCTTTAATACAGTTCTTCATGTTGTTGTGGCCCAACCATAAAATTATTTTCGTTGCTACTTCATATCTGTTTTTGCTGCTGTTATGAATTTTAAATATATGATATGCAGGATATCTGGTATATGACCTCTATAAAAGGATCATTCAAACCCCAAAGGGGTTGTGACCCACAGGTGAGAACAATCGATTTAAGAAGTATACTGTCACTGAACAATCTTTATTTTCCATTTTGAGATTACTATATTTGGTAGATCTTGGGATATACCTAGATACTTCCGCAAGCAAACAGTGCACAAAATTAAGGATTTCTTCCTCAAATGAGTTTCAAAACTCAGTTATATTTGAGATATCTAGATACATAAAAATAGTAGGTTTGAGAAAACAACTGACAAATTAATATGTACAAAAGCTTATTTCATTTTTTTAAATGTGTAGTTTGGCATAAATATAAATGAGAAGACAGTAATTGAACTTTAATCCTTTGACAGTGATTTCCTGTGGTGTGAGGAATTGCAAGGGACTTTGGGTTTAATAATTTTCTGTATCCATTAACTGATTAATAACTAGAAAAATCTAAATTATTGTATATTATAGGTTGTACTAAAAATTGGTCATTGAACTGTGCTTACGATATTTATCTTGAGGAGTCTTGATGTTTTGCTGATAGCCAGGAACTAACCAGTGGCCTCTTAAAAAGTCTCCTACTTAGCAATCTCTGTTTAATCTGCTGAGTCAGAGCTGAAAAAGTCAAATCTTCCTTGGATTCCACTCTCTCTAAAGGAACACCTGACTCAGTCTTGAGGTTGGGGGAAAAAAAAACTGGATTTGCCAGGAGTGGAGACTGAACTAAGCAATACTGGGACAGTAGGACCTTGGGACTGCCTGCTGCCGGCCCAGGGAGGGGATGGGGAGTTGTGGAGAAGAGAGAATGACCTGATGTGGTGGGAGGGGGAAAGGACCTTGTATATACAAGGTTAGAAAGTGTGACTTCTTTGTTCATAATAATAAAAAAAAGAAAAAAAAGAAATGGTAGCTATTGGTCAGTAAAAGATAATAACTAATAAATTGGCTTTTCTAGATACTACTGCAATATATACCAGACAATAAAGACTGTCCCAAACCCAAAATTAATTTAAATAAAAGGAAAATATTTGAAGAATGTGTCTAAACAGGTGATTCAGTAAACTCAGGATGTGGAAAGTCCTCACATCTGGAAGACAAGAGGAGGAGCATGCGGATGGGTGAGAGGTCACGGGAAGCTTTGAAAGATGCCCTAGAATGATGTCACCGAGTATGTGATTGCTTGGGCCTTTGAGATAAGTATATCTTCTTTCAATTTTTAACAGAAAATGAAGCTGAGTAAGAGCTGCAGTTTTATTTATTAACTTTGAAAGACTTTCAAGTCTTGGCATAAAAATTAACCACATATCAAAATTAACCAGACCTTTAGTGTATGTACTCAGTGGAAGTCTATACAGCTAGAATAGACATTCGGAAAGGAAGCTGTGGAGCTTTATATTGGATTTTACATTTGCAAATGTAAAACGTATGTGAAGACAACTTTGCACATGATGACAACTTGAAATGCACACATCTTGTACAAAATGTGCTCCCTGTGAGAACAGCATTCTTTCTTCTGATTGAGGCCAGTACAAAACCTACATCCCCTTTGTAAGTTATAGCAAAAGCCAGAATGGGATTTCCGGATTCGGAACTCTCCTTGTAACTTCACTTTTAACCATGTGTTATATTCCTGTTCACCATCAACAGCTGGGGTTCTGGTAGAAGACAGAGCACGTTTTCCACTCCACCACCAAGTTCAGCAACAGCCCACCAGCTAATTCCTCCAGTCTGACTCTCATATTTCACTGTATACAATTGTCACTCAGTTGTTGCTGTTAAATCTGGTCTGTCTCAAGAGGGTTGTTGTAACTCAGGTAAATAGATGCCTTCCATTTCACAGTCACCTCATTTTTAGGACTCCTAGAAACTAGTGTCTCCTGGAGTAGATAACTGTCCAGGTATACAAGGTGGAAGATAGCATCACTTCGGCATGGCATTGTCTGAAATCGCTGTCTCCATGTAGAGCATCTGCAATTGGCTTTGTCAAACAGAGTCAGGTCAGATCAAAGCCAGGCTTTGATGAGACTCCCAGGAAGGAGAGAACAGCCAGTGGAGAACAATCGGTTAGCGGAGGCACAGCTGATGGGTTCCCGTGCTCTCTCTCACATCTGATTACCTCCATTTCCCATATGCTGATAAGAGTGAGAAAAGTATCAAAACAGAACAAAGACTAATAATAGGATGTTCTTAACATGCTCACAAAAACCTAAAGAAATAAGTAAAAACCTCCAAGAAATAACAAGGTCTTTTTACTGTGAATTATGTTGACCACGTAGATTTCCCTACAAAGATATTTTAAGGACTTTCACCCTACACCTTCCAACACTCAGCGGATGCAGTTTGTCTGTAAAGCAGTTTGTCAAGAATGCATCAAAGATCTATCATTTTTGGAGGAACACTAAGGTAGGATGCTAGAAGCAGGTTCATAAGCATGGATATACCTTAGAAAACTAGCCTATCACATGTGGATTGGAAACTGTTAAAGGTACAGGCACTCCCTGTGATATTCAGCCTTCTAGAAGGAATTGCTGTCTGAACTGATTGTGGACTGAGAAAGAGAATTAATTCTTTATTCTGCACCCAGTAGGAACCCAGGCAATGCCGAGACAGTATCCAGTTCTTCACCTTTCTCTTCTTTCACTCTTCAGTTCTTTTCAAGCTCTTGCACTTCACATGGTTCCATAGGGTTTGATCCATAAACTTTCTAGTGTCTTCCTGCATCATGACTTTATGTCCTTGTAATAAATAAGTTTTAGAATTATTAGAATAAATAACTATGAGGCCATATTACCAAATCAAAATAAAAATATGTCTTTTCTTAAATATAAGTAGAACTGAATTTTATAAAAATATGCCTGTGTTTAAAGGTTTGTTTTAATTTTAATTTGTATATGTGTATGTGCTCACTTGAGTATGCAGGGATGGCTTATGAAAACTGTCTGTAACACCCACCCCTGAGGTACCTGCTGAATCTGGCCTCTGTAGGCACCTGTACTCATGAGTGAATGCATGCCCACAGACAGACATGCACTCCACACACATAATTAAAATTAATAAAAAGTGAGTTTTTAAAATCGAAGTAAGAAACGTATGTAGTCACTTCAGCAGTGCACTGTAAAAGGAAACCCACTGGCTGCTGTGCCCCTGGATGCTGTGGTTTATGCATTGCCTTAGTAATCCCAAGAGTCTGGAACTACCGTCATACCCATTTTACAAATCAGCGAACTGTAAGAAGCAGTGGCTAGAGATAAAACTAGGTCCCTTGAGATTAAAGCATGCCTTCTGAAGTTTTGTGCTTCTGCCTAAAAGTGGATTTATGGTCTAATGCTACCTGCCCTTTTCTCTCCCCACTTCTTATGCCTAACCCATGTTAGCTGCTGTTGGCTACTCGTGAACTGTGTGGCAGAATATCTGATCTGACCTTTAACCGAAAGCCCTCAGATTATTTGATAAAGAAAAGGGGGAGGAAGAGGAAGAGAGATTTGATCCTTTATCATTGGCAATGATTTTCTTAACCTTTTCTATGTGAAATAAACCTATATAATACATATCAGAACTACAAAATTGCTTTTTAAGAACCACTATTAAATCACATGTTATTTTTTTTGTTATTGAACTACCTGGGGGCTTAAAGATAAATGTTCAAGTGTTTGTCTTCAGATGGATGAACTGATTACAGTAAACTAGATGGTCTATTTTGCTTCCTAACTATGCCAGATACTTGAGACGTTATATTATGAAGGCATTGAACAACCTCAAAACACACACTTTGGTTTTCTGTGTTTCCTTGATTACAGGGCTTCCGGTTTTGTAGGCTGTATAGCTCTCCTGAGGCCAGGACCTAAGGAGCAGCAGGAACAGGGCCTGGTCTCCTTATTGCAGCTCTTGAAGGCTGGAGGGGTGATGTGGTCATTCATTTTCACATTCAGAGTGTGGGGAGGATGTGAATTTACCCACCTTCTGCTTGATGCTTCTTTCTGGAATCCAAGGCAGGGCCCGCCAACTTATCAATACCAAACCAATGTATTACATAAAGCACTGATTTTCCTTCTTTTCTGAAAAACTCACAAACTCCTGCTAGTGAATTTCCTTTACTCAGCATTACAAGTATCTGTAGCTAACACATCTTTAGTAAGATGTGTTTATTACATTCCTGAGGCCAGAGAACATATACAAAAAACATTTCAAACATTGATTAGCATCCAAACCTGCCTTTAATATCACATTCCTTCTTTAATAAACTAATGCTAAGCCTACACACAGAAGGAAAGGAAGAACCTTTGAACATTAGCTCTGGTGACAAGGCACTTGCGCTGGCAGTTCATTTTAATTCTATCACACCGCTCCCCTCCCCCCTTCATCCCCTGGGGAGAATTACTTCTCTTCTTCCTTTATCTCCTCCTGGTTCTATTAGGAAGACAATCCCTAAAATTGGGACTTGTGTTAAAAATGAAGGTCACTGAACGTTTTTCAGTTGGTTGTTTTTTTTTTTTTTTTCTTTTTTGTACCTTGAGGTGGGGAAGAGTTTACCTTCTCACCACAACAGATGGTTTTAAATGCAGTGATTACAAAATTCTGAAGGTAAAATGGTTTAATTACAAAGTCAATACTGCCTCCAGCCTGGGCTGAGCCTTCAGTGTAAAAACAACAGACGGAGCAGAGCAAACGTTAGGACAATGTTTAACCAGAGCTGGGTATAACGAATGTAGTAGGGCTGTCCACAGGGCTCCAGTGGCCACAGAGCACACGACCGCGGGTTTCTATGTGTTGAATAACCTCAGGAAGATGACAGATATTATATATTTGTGTATACATATTTCACTATGAAATACATGCACATAAACACAATTCTAATGATGTCCACTGGAGCTGGCTGATGTAGGAGGCAGCCATCAGCTTTAGAAAGATGAATGGAAAACCTCCAGGACATACATAAAAGGAGTTTGTCACAGGGACAAATTGTTCTTCAGAGCAGGATATCATACGTTAGTAAATTCTGTTCAAAAATTACCTTGCCTTTCTTCCCTTAAGAGAAATTATTAATAAGTCATTCGATTACTAAGCAATTGTAAAGAGTTTTTAATTTTTAAATCACACAAGAAGGGAATATTAAAGTTTATTCTCTTTATAAGTAGTACATTTTTCCAAAGCAGAAGAGATAGGAAGATTGTAAAAATTAAAGTAATCTAAAGATTAAGTGAATAAAAAGTGTCTTAAAATTAATTTAAATAATATAAACTATATTATGAAAATGTTCCTATATTTCAATGTATTGATTGGCTAAATGTGGTTTTCAGTTTACTCATTTAGTAAACCATGCATGAAAATTAGTGTAAAATCCATGCACTTTTTCTTAAGGTGGTGTGTATATTCTTGCCTCCTAGCTGCTGAACATTTGACATGGGCAATTAGAAGATAGTTTGGGTCACTGGGCTGAGCAGGTGTGGAGGGTCTGAGTTGTTAAGTAAAACAAACATTTCTGACTGTCTTATCTCTGCTCTTTCTGATCTTAATAAATGTCACCAGGATAACCCAAAGCAACTCTCCTGGCCACTCCATGGGGAATTAAACTCAGAAGCACTTTGTCTAATCTGTTTTTGTTCTGGAAAAAGAATGAATTTTTTTCAGTAGGAAATGGCAAAAATTGTGTGGGGATTTTGGTATTGAGATTAAATGAGGAGAAAAAAATAAAGGAAAATCCAATCTTCCAAAGCTGAAAATAAGAAAATATGCTTTTTAAAAGATATTAAAACATAAAAGTAAGAGAATGTTTGTATTATAATAATCATATCAACATAAATTTTAGGGAAATAATAATATGTAATTGTCTATATACTTAGTGACAAGATTTGCATGAAATTCCTTACCTAGTTTTTTTTTGTGTGGCAAGTTTACCAAAACTTCCTAACACTAGGCAAATGGTTTTATTTCTTTAAATCTCAAATAGTATTTAAAAAATTATGACAAAAATTCTTCCTTGGAAAACTTGAAAATCATACATTTGAAGTTTATTCATGTACTTGATTTTATTTATTTATTCGCCATCACAAACATTCTCTAGCCACCATTCTAACATTTCATTGAAGAACAGAATAAATGAAAACAATGACAGCTACCATAAGCGTATAGTATAATGACTTTTTGAAAATTAATACACCTAGTACAACCAGCCTTGGGATCAGAAAGCAAAAATTGCCATCACTCCAAACCCTAAACGTTCCACTCCCCAAGTCACTATCAGTCCACTGCGTGACTTTATGAAGAAAAGTTTGGTTTTGCTTATTTACACACTATTTAAAGTGAACTATTCCCTTTGACACTAAAGCAATTGGCTCCTCCAGTTCAACTTCTTGCTTTTGAGTTATGGACATTCTTTCTGTTTTGCAATTTTGTACATATATGCAATGTACTGTGATCATAATCTTCGAATCACCCTCTCATAGCTTCTCCTGCTTCTGCTAATTCTCTTGCTCCCAACTCTCTCTCTCTCTCTCTGTCTGTCTCTGTCTCTTTCTCTCTCTCTCTCTCTGAGTGTATGTGTGAGATGCTAATACCATTTCTTCCCCAGCATGCTGCACAGAAACTTCCAGCATTATGGATACTGGTAAGCTTCCAGCTCAGTTCCAACTTGATTTCTCTGTGTCCTGCATCCTAAGTATGTGATGTCTTCAACAATAGAGACTTATCATCTTGCTTTGTAGGGTAGCTAAGAACAATGTTGGCCATGGTTCTGTGTGCAATTAGAGCACTGCTTTCTTGCTGCTCTCTATCTATTTCATTTGGTGAGTACACTACACTCTCTTCCCATTCTTCTGTGAGTTTTATTCTCACCACTAAGGTTGCTAAGAACCCTGTCACCCATCTCTTGGTCAATGTTCAGTCCTCTGTTAGATGCACTCCTAGGTATGTGACACTTAAGGAAAAATATAAGCAATTTGTTCACCTGAAAGGAATCTAGCCAAAGCTGTACCACAGAGTGTTCATGCAGAGTCCTCCGTTTTTATATTCTTGAACTGTGTGACTTGCTTTGTGTGAGAACAATTTCATTGATAAAAATGATATTCTTGAACCGAGGATCTGACCCCATGGTACAACATTTCGCTAGCATGTGTAAAGCTCTTGGTTTGATCCTTATTATCACAAAATTCTCATAATTATGTTTCAATGGTCTAATGTTACATGTTTACTGTTTTCTACCAATCCATATTCATAGATTTAAGAGCTAAGAATACTGGCATATGAACAATGAATCTGTCATTTCTAATTGTACATATCCAAAGAATTATCAAAATGATATAGTATACAACAATGAGGAAATGGTTTCATCTAACAATGAAGTATTATGAGCTGTACTTAAGTCCAATTCTTTTCTTTTTTTTAAGGACAAAGTCTCACTACATGTCCCTGGAAGACCAGAAATTTGCTATATAGACCAGGCTACCTTTGAGCTCACAGATATCTGTCTGCCTCTGTTCTATGATTAAGGGTGTGCCCCACAACACTTGGCTTTGGGCCAGTTAATTTAAAGATTATTCTATTTCATAAGAAAATATTTGTGAAAATTAGTATTTGGTAAAAAGAAAGATACATCATTTACAGGGTATAATACAGTTAAAAAAATACATACACTGAAAAGAAATATACAAAATACAAATAATAATTATTGTGATAGAAGATAAGAGACACTATGTTTTTCTCTTTATATTTTCTACTGATAGCATAACCAGGAAAAGAAAAATAAAAAGAGAAAATGAGATCTAGAGCAAGAAACCATGGAGAAACTCAACATACTAATTTGCACTCTGGCTCATGCTCAGCTTGCTTTCTACTACAGTTGAGACCTGGCTGTCCATGGATGGTACCACCAACTATCAATCAAGGTACTCTCTTGCAGACATATCAACAAGCCAATTTGACCAAGATACTTCCTTCTTCAATTGAAGTTTCATTTTCCAGGTGACTCTAGGCTTTGCCAAATAGGCAAGCGAAACTAGCCAGGACATCGAAGAGATGGCTTAGTTGGTTGAGTGAGTATTCCTCTTATAGAGGACCCAGGTTTGGTTTCCAACACACACATCAGTGGGCTCACAACCACCTGTATCTCCAGCTCAAGAGAACCCAACACTATCTTTTGGACTTTGTGAATGCTACACTCATGTGCACAGACCCACTTTCACATGTATGTATATATATATATATATATATATACACAATTTTAGAAATCTTTAAAAAATGTTAAAATTAAAAAGAATGCTGACTTTGAACATATTTTTTAAAATTTTCAACACTAATTTAAGAGCCAACTTTTTTCTTCAAAGTTTTATTGTATATGTACAGAATTATAGTTATAGTAAGAGAAAACTATATAATAGTTTAGTAGAATTTTAAATGGATTTCAAACTTGAAGAGAAAACTTGTATTAGGTCTACATGTACAATGGCATGCCACCAAAGCAGAATCCTAGTGAAGCTCCCTCAAATACAATTGAAAACAAAAAAAGTGCAAGTATTTACATTGACTGAGACAATACTGAAGAAAGGAGATGTCTTTAATGAGTATTTTGGAGGCTAACAATTTTTTTTAATAATATATGGTTCCATATAAACCTCAATATCAGAAAATCCATGTATGTAGTTTAAGTGGAGTTTCTTATATATATATTATTTGGTGATTTTACATTGTGCACCCCATCAAAAAAACCAACTTTATGATCAATACCATCATCCCTTTCCATTTCTTGAAAATTATATTCCTTCTTGTGTATATTAAAACTTACACTGAATAAGGAGTTCTGAGTTTCAAAAGAGGGTTTATTTTTACAGCTCTCTTTAAATCCTTGTCCAGTATCGCAACAAACATATACATACACGGCTGGTACTACTGTTTTGGTCATTTGTTTCCAATTAAATTTGACACTGTTTTCATGATGATTTACTACTTTGTGGTTTTTATTTGCATTCACTTAAGAACAACCTCATTTTGTGACATCATCCCTGTGTACTCCTCATTTCTTACTTCAGCGTCTTCTTTATTAGATGGCTATGCTAAAAGTCTACACATCTTCAAGGAAGGTACAGGATATTTCATTTTCCTCAGTGCTATGGGAAATTTTCATCTGAGATTTTATATTAAGATGCTAAAATTTGTGATAATATATAAGAGATGGCTTTGTCCTCTGCTATTCCAGACTGACTTTTAAAATAAATATATATCACCATAAACATCATTATTAATCAACTTAATTATTTTATTTAAATCATATGGATAGCAATTTTACTTTTAAGTAAAAATATAATTGTATCACTTTCCCTTTTCTCTTTACTTCCTCACTGAAATATATGTACAGACATATATATCTACATACACACACACACATATATATACATATATATGTACAACCTGCTCAGACCATATGTTACTTATATGTATATAATTTCAGGAATGGGCACTTGGTATTGGATAACCAATTTGAGGGCTAATCTCCAGAGAAGACTGTTTATCTCACTTTCTGCATTGTTAAGTGGCCTCTATTTCTTCATCTGTGAGTGGAGCCTTTTGAGATTTTCCCTTTCATGTTAGCATATCTACTCATGTTCTACTTCCTCGGGTCTTATTTAGGCAGCCACTGTTGAGGTATCAGTGTGAGGTTTTCCCTATCCTTTCTAGGAAACACAATTTCACAGCAGCTTTCCTGGTCCTCTGAGCTTCTAATTGCCCCTTCTCCTGTGATGTTCCCTGAGCCTTAATGCAGGAGTTATGTTGTAGATATATCAGTTGGGGCGGGACACCTCCCCATGAACTGGTCTTGGTATTTAATCTGGTTGTGGTTGTCTTCTGTTGCAAAGAGACATTTCTGAATGAGGAGTGAGACCTACACTTATCTATGGATGTAAGAATGGATATTTAGAATGTAGCTGGGAATTATGCCTGCCTAATGAAGCAGCAGGCATAGTGAACCTGACACTCTAAGTTCTCTGATTTCAGTGACCTCAGGTGGTTGCCCATGTGTCTAGCACAGGGGACAATTTCTCTATTGAACAGTCTATAAATCCAACTAGAGAGCTGTTGACCACTGACAAGATATGAGTGCCACCATTTTACCTTTAGAGTTGCTGTGCTATTCTGGTCATTGTTTGGTTCATAAGCATACGGTAGGGTAGGACTATTAGTTGCTTCCCTTCTTTGGAAGCTTGCACAGCACCAACATATACTATGAAAGCTACTTCTCAGTGAGGAGACTGATCGTTTGGTATCTTCAACCTCTGAGAGCTTACAATATCTTGTATTGTTTTGGGAGTCTTTTTGATTCACATGACCAACATCTTGAAAGGGGGTTTTTCATGCCTGGTTTCTTCATTTTTTCTTTCCTTTCTTTCTTCATTTCTTTCCTCTCTTCCATTCCCTCCCCCCTCCTCTCTCCTTTTTTCTTTCTTTCTTTTTTTCTTTTTTTCTTTCTTTCTTTCTTTCTTTCTTTCTTTCTTTCTTTCTTTCTTTCTTTCTTTCTGTCAGATTATCCATGGCTCTTGTGAAATATATTGTCAGTTCCAAACTGGGTAACTTCATTTGAACTATGTGTGTGTGTGTATTTATAGTTATATATAGTTATAAATAATAATCTAATGTCTGATGGCTTTCCCACATATCTTTAGTGTTATTTTACCCTCTTCCCTCCTTCTCCTTCTGTTCAACATCCCTTTTCCCATCCCAAATAAAGTCCCACCTTTCAAATCATTTACCTTTCAAATCACTTTTATCCTCATCCAAATGATTTGTTTTTTACTTTTCAGTTTCTTATATATTCATATCTAAACATTGGGAACAAGGAGCCACAAATGAGAGAGAATATGTGGTATTTGTTTTCCTGGGTCTGCATTATCTCACTCGATATAACATTTTCTAGTTCCATTCATTTATCTGCAAAGTTCATGATTCCATTATTTTACAGATGAATGATGTTCCATAGTGTATATGTACTACGGTTTGAATATTCATCCATCAGCTAAAGGATATTTAGTTTGTTTTTATATCCTAGCTATTATGAATAGAGAAGCAATGAGCATGGCTGAGCAAGCATCTGTGGTAAGATATCAAGTATATCTGGGTCATATAATAGATTTACTTGTAGCGTTTGGAGAGCTCTCCACAGCGACCTACAAAGTGGACGAAAATGGAGAATATTTTTCAACATAACCATTGTTACTAAATAGAGATAGAATCTCTACAAATTTTGATTCTTATTGGCCAATGATTGGAGCTTCTCAGTTTTGTCTTCAAACCTGCAGTTTGTCTTCAACTATAAAAAGAAATTGAGCAGGGAAATATCTCACTATAATATGAATCAAATCCTATGAAGTCATCTCTTTTATGACTTAGATTGGATAATCAGAATCATGTCATTCCAAAGATGACTGCTTAGGCTGAGGGTCTTTGAGCCTTATACACCAGAGAAAGCCTCAGTGCGAGTGGGCGTTGTGTCTGTCTTTCTAAATCCTCATCAGCACCAACCACAAGCAGCTTCTACTTCACTCTAACTATAGAGGTGAGGTCACTCATTCCCTTACTGTTAGCTAACAAGGCTCATTGTAGAAAATATACACATTGTAGCTTTCACTGAAGTTGTCTTTCATCTTCTGGTGTTCATTTCTTAATTAACCACATTGCTTTTCAATCAATCACAATAAATGTAATTCGAATCATAATTGGCCAAGTAGGGTTATGACATGACTTTTATGGACCTGTGCATTCCCTCTGTATTTTTCTTCACATTAGAAAAAATTAAAAATTTGAAAGAATCTTTAAATCCACAATGATAGAGAAGAGAGAAATTGTATGAAAAGGGTGATTAATGCAATCTTCCCATTAAGCTAGCTGAGCAGGAAGCTCCTCTGATGAGCTGCCCTCACAGTTGACTTAAGACTCCTGGAGTCTTGGCTATTCGGATGAGAAAATTGGACTTGCCTGGAGTGAATGAGACATGCTGAGCTGACCCACCTGGGGACTTCTTGCTTTTTTGGGGGAGGGTTGGGGGATAGGGAGGGGAAGGTTGAAGGCTGACTGGAAGGGATTGGCAGGAGGGAAAGGAGGGGGAACAGGAGGTACATGGATAAATAATAATAATAATAAAAAGACACCTGTGAAGGTCACAGACACTGCATTCCAAAATCATACAACTGTGTACCTTTCTCTTTCACAGAAACTTTCTGTCCTGCAGCTTGCCCCGACTCCCAGGCTCCTATTCTCTGTCATCTAGCCATGCAAATGCTGGAGCATCATAACAATAAATGTCCCAATGTACTCATAAGAGAAAGGATTACTCCAGTGTGTGTGTGTGTGTGTGTGTGTGTGTGTGTGTGTGTGTGTGTGTGTGTGTATGTGTGTGTGTGTGTGTGTGTGTGAGACCACTTTATCCTTCACTCCTCTGTACTAACAAACAAACAAAAATCCTGCCTTGATGTGCACAAGTTAATCTATTACATCCTGGGTGACCAGCTGTAGATTCTGAAACTATCCAGCAAGTAAGATTTCTCACTGGCAAAACAGCATCCTTTACGTGAACACTCATGCAGCCCATGGATCTTGTCTGCATCCAAGGCTAAAGCATGTTTGCAAGGCATCACTATTTTTGATTCTTTGAAAAATGTTTTTAAAGCCATATTCAACCCAAAGGTAAATAAAGGAGAACTCTAATACATTTTAAGCCTTCTCTTGGTGAACAACTTTTACTAATGGTGGCAACAAAATTATTGAAGCCTGCAATAAGCCTTTCAGTGCTTGCACAGGTCACCTATGACCACTATTAAGATTTAAATATCCCCTAAAATTAAACACTTTGGGGCTATTAATGTTTCCTTTCTTCTCAAAATTTTTGTGTTGAGAGGAGGCACGGGAGGAAATGTATTAGCAACCGTAGGATGTGGAGGATAACTCTAAGTACATCAAACATCTGTTGATGGAGGCCATTAGCAGTCTGTAGCCAAGGCCACCTGGCCCTCATTCCACTTTGTTCCAATTTTAGTATCTGAAAATATACTGTAGCAATCATGTAACACTTCTTTTAAATCTTTTACTACTGCATTAAGTGAAGCATAAGTACCAATCAGTTCTCACTGAGATGAAAAAAAAAATACCTGCTTATGACAAACATCAAATGCCAATAAGAAAGTATCAAGGGTCAAACATCACTTAGCATTTTAAGTTGGCCCTGTTACTATCTACCTGGGAGGAAGTCCTTTAAAGAGGGAATGGAGGCAGAGGTGAGAGGCTTTCCTCCATCAGTCTACATGCTGTTCTCAGGCATTAAAACTGATCATGGACAGGGGGCTAAAAGTCTCTCAAAAAGGAAAAAAAAAGTCTCTGTCTCCACTGAGTACTCAGTGTAAATTAGATGCTCTTTCCTGGAAAAGGCATAAGAACCAGTGTTCCTCCTGAGTCTCATTAGAGGCACACAGTCCATCTCCAGACAGAATTCATTGTTGTCTTGATTTACAGTCCACACATGCATCATCCTCTATAAACCAGGGTCCTGAAGCTACAGAAACACTGTTCCCAATCCTGGGGAAATTATCAGGCTTCCTTGTTTGCTGGCACCTGGGTTCTTTTTATGTGACCATCTTTTTCCCTATGAAGTAAATTCTGCTAAATGGGTTCACTACATTTGGCAAGGTGCTCTAAGTGGCCCACAAAATCAGAAATTCACTTTTCCAGCTCTCCCATTAAGTGTCTGCACTTCAAGCTCATTTGTCAGTGAGTGGGGGGCCACAGTCCAGTCATGTTTCTGAAATGAATTGATGGAGTTACTGATGCAATTGTGCTAAGTGAAGCTGTCCTAGCTCATCCTCTCCTGTGCTAAGTCATGCAATTGCTTCTCTGGCATCACATGCTGTGTATCTACAGTGTTCCTAGAAATGGAAAGACAGAGAAAATAGGTCTGTCTGCCTGTTCCTTAGACCTTGTTACAAACCTGTTCTTACATTATGACAAAGATGTGCTTTAGACCAAGGATTGAAGTAGCTGATCAGCTCTCCAGTCATGTGTATAAATCAGGGGTCTACTTTTTTCTTCTTAATGAAGACTGATGGTGAGGACATTGAAATCCTCAGTGATCTTTGACAATTTGATCTGCTTGCTTTCCTTATTTTCATTTAACTCCAGCTGGTTACTTTTTTCTCTAGTTTCTTTCTTTGTAAAAATAAGGAAAATGGATGCTTAGGATACATACTTCATAAACTGTAAGTATAAGGTAAAAAAACAAAATGTATCTTGATACCTGAATAGGAAAGGCAGTGAATGAACAGGGATGGTGATTTGCTTCTTCAGTCCTAGCACTCAGGAGGTGGAGGCAGGAAGACAGCCACAAGTCTGCAGCCAGCCACAAGTTCTAGTCCAGCCAGTAATTATACAATGAGACCCTGCATCTGCAACAAAGACACTAAGTGAGGACATTATCTACCTCCTTTTCCCTTCTCCTCATTCCTCATACCACGACTCCGGTGCAGGGCTGCTGTCTGCCTCACTACACCTCCTGTACATCCCAGGCCCAGTCACTCTTCCATATGGTCCTTCTCATGTACCCCACTGATCCTCACGGATGCTCTTGGAGTTCTCCTTCCACTTCCTGAATAATACTCCTCTGGGGTCACCAGATGGAAGCCCTTCTCCCGGACTACCCACCTCTCTCTCTCTCTCTCTCTCTCTCTCTCTCTCTCTCTCTCTCTCTCTCACACACACACACACACACACACACACACACACACACACACACACACATTTATTATAGAAATTAGACCTGTCAGAAATGATTCATTATCTGTTTGGACATTTAGACTCTGCCTCCTCCAACCCCTTTTGAACAAGGACTTTTTTCTCTGCTGTTATAACTCTTGCATTGTGGGGGGTGGTCTTGATCTATAGTAAGTGTTCCATGGGTATCTGAATCGAATTGAATGTTTCCTTTATTTATTAATTTAGAAAGTCAGTTCAGGGTACTCAGACAGCAGAAGAAAAGCAGGGAGAGATACTGTTAAGTGCATTCCTTGCCAAAAAGAGGATTAGTAGACATTTCCACTGAAATATATTTTCACTGTTCTCTTTTTCTGCTGTCTTCAAGATAAATAAAACTTTATCAGTTTTGATCTTTCTCAATATTGATTTTTATAAGTCATCGACTAACATCTTTAGGAACTTTCCACTGGTGCCTGTTTATAAGATATGTCTCCATATATCATTATACACAGACATATATTATAATGATTTGTATAATTTTATAAAATTCTATTGTGTTATTTTAACCAACATATTTAAATATTTAAAATATAATGTAAAGTTAGTCCAGTCATACAGACGTTCAATTTATATTCAAAATTTTCTAATCATGAGATGTTGATGTTTTCAGCTAACTTTATGGTTTATAATCCCCCCTCTCATACCAGGATCAAACCCAAGGCCTTGTGAATACTAAGCAAGTACTCTAGCATTAAACAACATCCCAAACCTGATTTATGTCTTCATGAAAGAAAAAGCAGACCTCAGTTCTTTATTCATACTAAGTTAAGAACAAATATTATTGTACATGACATATCATTGATAACCACAAAGTAAATACAAAGCAGAACATGATGGAAAACTGAGTTATCTCATTGCATTGATCATGAGAGTGTGCTCAGCTCAAGAAGCCACATACCAGCAGCCAGCATTACTTCATAATTTAAATAGATACTTGGATTCCACAAATTATATCAATGGGTAGAATAAATTAAACTGTTAATGTAAATGATACTACATACTACAGACATAAGCACCATTTAATAATAAGTTCACATGATGTAGGGTTAGGGTTAGTTAGGTTAGCCCTGAGAGGCTTTTTTCATTCCTCAGTTTCCAAACTGAAAGTCTATTATTGTGGGATTTGACAGCTGCTTCATCAGGCATGTGACTGTATGCCAGTGATACAAAAATTAAGATAATAAATATTTGCATTGAAATTAAGATGTGCATAATTAATTGCTTCATGAAATATGCACTCAGTGTTGTTAATTTTTAAATTATTTCAGCATCAGAGATCTTAGGACACAGAAAAGCCAAAAAAAAAAAAAGAGAAAGAAATTAGAGCTACACTTTTGTAATTTTAGCAATTTCCTACATGATGCAATGCTGTTGAAGTTGGTCCATGGACCACCTTTTAGCATCTCTCTAGCCTTCCTCCATAACTTCAGTTCTATTAAATCTTTTGATCACTGTGACACATGCTAAAATGTCACAAGAGCAATCTAAAATTCAGGTTTTCCTACGCAAGGGGGTTTCTCTCTACAAGAAAGACTCTGTCAATGAACATAGATTGCTCCAAATGATGAGAGCAAAGTGACTTTAGTGGGACATATTGACACAAGTTTTCTCCTTGTGATCTGTAGAATAGTCAGATGGCAAAGCAGCTGATGCTCAGGAGGGTCACTCACTGTCCCCAAGGTAGCTAAGCTGGTGACGGTCTCCTTTGCTTTTTATAGAATGAGCATTTGATACAGCTGGGCTGGAATGTTCTTAGAGTGTTACCAACTAGGCCAAAGTGGATCAGCTGTTCCTGAGGTCCCTTTAAGCCTTTGTTTTTATGGATTGGTCCATTTTCAAAGGCAGCATGTAGAAAAAAATGTGAAGTGCCTCAGCCGGCCGAGCCCTGCTAATTGCTCCTGAGTGCTGATCCAAAATCCCCCATACCTTTGCTACTAAACGGATGTGGAAGCCCACTTGTCCTAGACATCCTTGAGAAGGGGTTGCAAGACCTGTCAGCTGGCTCAGGGGGAAAGAGCTGAGGGTATTTTCCAGCTCATGAATATGTATTTATGTAAACCAGGCTGCTCACAACTGTGGACTGATTCTTAATCCTACTGTTGGCAAAGTTACCAGGAAATGAACATAAAGAAAAAGGAAGTATTAAAGATTAGACAATGAAGGAAGATAAGAGGAATCACTAGAAAGAGAATGCTAATTTCATGTCCTCTGGCCCACACTACATTAGGAGCTTTTGTAGGGGCTGTGGATGCAGATGGAGTAGGGCCTTCATATAACACTCTCGTCAGTGCAGAAGTGCTGGCTCTATAGAACAAGGAGAAAGAAGCAGTCAGGCCCTGCCTGCAAGGGACAGTCTCTAAAAACTGCTGACAGTAACTTGGTCCTCTTCTGAACAGACAAATCTGTACTCAGGGCTCCCTCTGCTGGATCTACAGGAGCAGATTATCAAGTTTATAAAATAAATCAGCCTTTCACTTCTGTCCTCTGTGAATCCAGAAGTTTGCTCTAATACACAAACACCAATTTGATGGCATGTGGACCCCAAGGCCATAATTCTCCAACAGTCTATCAAATTTTAAAGAACCACAGAAAGAAAAACAGAAGGCAAAGGTACTAGGTGGAGCCACCTTCTCAGTAGGAATGATTTCAAGTGTGCTTGGAACAATACATAAGCATTTTCAGGTGAAGATAGCCCCCCTCCTCCCTTTCTGCTCATACCATATAGGAAGTGGCAGTCATCAGTGTTCCTTAAAGCAAACTCCAGGCATGCTGGCTTCTGTATCCAAAAACAAGACCATTCAGAATGCCATGGACAAGTACAATGCCTAGAAACATGACCTTCTTTGTTCTCCATGTATAAAAACTTCATGGTAAATATCCACCACAGTATTCAGTATCTCTTTCCCATCCTACTGACAGAAGATATACGTACATACATACATGCACACATATATACATACATACATACATGCATACATACATACATACTTGCTTATATACATTTACATTCTTACTAGTTTTTAAAAATCTTATACAGTTTGTATCAATCATCTTCAGCTTTTATCCGCCAACTCTTCCCAAATCCATTCACCTCTTCACTTTCTACTCAGCTCAGAATCCTTTCTATTTTTCCCCATCAAGACCACTTTGTTCTGTCCTAATATTTTTGTACCTGTGGCCTTCCACTGGAATGTAGTGACTTATCAGGGGTCACATTCTTAGAGGAAACTCACCCTCTCTTCCCCAGTAGCTAAGAATTACCAACAACTCCTTAGCTAGGGCTAGAACTTGGTGCCCAACTACCTGATGGGATTTGGTTTGCCTTGTACAGGTCCCATGTATATCATCACATCTACTGTTGGGTTCATAGACTAATCTGACCTATGGAGAAATAAAATCAGTCCTTACCTGGAATTTCCAGCTGTATTGGGTAATTTCCATGATGCTGAGATTTGCCATGAATGATGTTGGAGGAGAAAAAGTAATCATCAGTCATACCCAGCTGTAGACCCTGTGAACTACAACAGTGACTGGCCTGGCAAGACACTGCTCGTTAGCGCAATAGTGGCACAAATGTGATGGGAGTAACCAAACACTTTATCCTTAGATTTAAAGCTCATTCCTCAAGATAAAAACCCACACCTGACACCATTATTGGGCCAATAACCTATGGACAGAGAGATCATAGACCTTAGGAAAGAACCTATTACTATTACTTGGCCAAATGAACATAATATTAAAGCAACTCCAAGTGACTTATCATTATACCCATAAATTAAGGCATTTCTCAACTTTCAATAGAAAATCTGCTTGTAGTATGTAGTAATAAACACAGAGACTCACATTTGGCCAAGGTACAGAGAATAAAACAGTAAAAAATAGCCAGCCCTAAATAGAATATATATACTGCTCTACTCCCTCCCAGAGCCCAGGAGTTCTTGTGGAACCAGGAGGAGGAAATATAAGAGCCAGAGGTGGTGGATGACTATGCAGCTTTATAAAAATGAGATATTTCTTTTTAAGTTTCATAATGAATAATTTATCTTAAAATTGCATTTGTTTGTTTTGGAAGGGCATGCATGTGGGGACACGGGGGTGAGAGCATGTTTGTGGGCACTGGATGACAATCTATGAAAGCTGCTTCTCTCCTTTGTTTTGGAAGGGCATGCATGTGGGAACACGGGGGTGAGGGCATGTTTGTGGGCACTGGATGACAATCTATGAAAGCTGCTTCTCTCTTTCTACCTTATGGGTCCTGGGAATTGAACTCAGCTTAATAGGTTCAGCAGAAACTACCTTGACCTTATGATCCATTTATTTCATGGTCCATGATTATTTCATCATTTCAAACATATGCAAAGAATTTAAAGAAGACATCCTCTCATTTCATATTGTCCAAAAGCTGATAGAAGCCAGAGAATAACAAATTTTTAGACCAACCTAGACTACACAGAAAGTTCAAAGCTAGCCTAAGATATACAAGATTCTGTCTCAAACTAAAGATAAATTAACTACACGTGGTCAAAGCACAGTGTTGTACTCACCAAACTCCCCAAAGCTGTGTTATCTTAAAGTATCTTTCATGCTTTATTTCATTATAAACATTCGGGTGTTTATTATAAAAGAAAAATACAATATTAATCCAGGCTTAGTGGCACATACCCATGATTCTGGCATTCAGAAGGCCAACGTAGAAAGAGTGCAAAATTGGAGGGCTAGTTTGGGCTACAAAACAGGACCTTGTCTCAAAAGACAAATTAAGAGAACATTGCTATTTCACCCACAAATAAACATTAATTGTTACTGCTGAATCTTCAACAGGTGTTCATGTTCTCATTGCTCAATAGATGTCATGACTAGATTAATTTCCAGAGAAGATCCAATTACATTTGATTGGCATGTCTTTTGACATGGTTTGGTATACAGATTCTTATTCACCTTTCTCTTGTAATCTATTGCCCTGTGGATTTCTGGATCGTGCTGGTTGTATCTCTGCACTATATTTTAGGAATACTTTGGTCTTCTGTATTTTGATATTTGTATATGATATTATATACTGGTACTTGAGCTTAGGGGCCTGACAGGCTTAAGTTTTCTTTTTTTCTCAACAAGTAAATTCTTTTTTTTTTTTTTTTAAACTTTATTTGCCTTGGTGTTTGCCTGGAACTGGAACTTCAGACAGTTGTTAGCTGCCATGTGGGTGCTGGGAATCAAACCCGGGTCCTCTGGAAGAGCAGACGGTGCTCTTAACCTCTGAGCCATCTCTCCAGCCCCAACAAGTAAATTCTTAAGAGGTGACATGAACTTGCATAGAGGCAGCTGGTTAATTAAATCACGACTTGTTTCTACCACAGCCATTAATGCTGAATGTGTAAGCAATTAGTTCGCTGGTGCTGGGTGCTAGTTACTCTGCTATAATTGACTTATTTGTCCTATAGGACAATTACATGGTTACCTAGGAATACTGCTTGTGTGTGTGTGTGGCGGGGGTGGGGGGGAAGCTAATCGATTAAGTCTTAACCTTTATTTTCTAACCATCAAAATAATGAACTGAGCCCCCAGATATTCCACAGACAATCAGTTAGTTTGGTTATGGTTATGTCTTGCAGCATCTGGGGTTTAATGCAATTCACAGGGTCTCCAAACTGCCCTTTCTTTTCATATTGTGAGTATGAACATTGATGATCATCGTGTCTATCTTTTAACCTTTCATTGAATAGGTCTCTCCCTTTGTCTTAAGGGTACCTGCTCTTTGTTGAAGAATCTTACATATTCATGAACATTTGAATCTCTCTTAATCTGTCTCAGAGGTGAATCATTTTTTTTTATATTTCTATTCAGTTATTAGTTCACTCAGTATACACTGCCTACTAAGTGGCATCCAGCAGCCAGGTGGTGCCATAAACCTCAAAAACTTCCTTTAGTTTTGTAACCGAATTCTATTCAGGAATATAAAAAACACATATGGGGGAGGGAGAGGAGGGAGGGCGCACTGTTTTCAATGCCATCTTCCCATCTTTCCAGTCCCCTTTTCCTCAACAGAGTGGGCATCAGTTTTGGAATCTCTGAATTTTAATAATGAAGATATGTTTTGATTGGAAATTGGCAGGAAGCTAGATGGCAGGGGACATGGAGAAAGAGCGAGCTTTGGCAATTCTGTGTATGCATGTTTCTCCACAGAGTATTGGATATACATAGACACAGAAGCAACAGTTACTCAAGGCTGGGGCCAGAGCTGTGCTCCTCACCATAGAAGCAGGAACAGAGACTGTGCTGAATGCTTTGGAGCTGAGAGCCAACTCTTCGTTTTTTTATGAATACTTGATTTCTCTGGCTAAACTAGCATTTCTTAACACGATGCATATCTGAATCTCCAGGGTACTATATAAAACACCAAACATAAACCACTATCCCTGCATTTGTAGAACTGGAGTTTATGAGCTTTTTCAGGTGATTCTAAAGTACAGGCAGGATGGAGAAAATTAGCCTGAATTAACTTGGACCAAGTAAACGATAACCTGATAAAACAAATTCTCTGATATTGTCACTAGAGGGCAGCACTACCCCAAAATTCAAACTCCTCCCTTCTTGCACTAGCCTCACTTTTAAACATTTAAAATGTATTTTTCAACTTTTATAAAATTTCAGGTTTTGTTCCAGAGTAATAAAAGCTTTACATGATGTGTTATAATTTTATACATTTTAAAATAACTTTTTTTAACTGATGTGCACCATCATGCCTGTCTTACGTTATTTTAAGACAGCATCATATGATATGTCAGGACAAAGAGCAGTGCAAAACTACTATCAAAATGAGTTACACACTGTCTCCTTTCAAAATTTGTAGGAAACATTTCCCAATTTGGAAGTTGCTTATTAATTTTATAAATGACATGAGCTATTGGCAGAACTGGTTTCCAATCCCAGTAGCTCAAAGAACAAAACCAGCAAAGTTCAGGAAAGGATGGATAGGAATGTTCTATAGTCCTGTATCTATATCGGTGAACAGAAAACAAATGCTTACTTTATCAATTGGATTCAGTAGATAGAAGCTTCTTGAGTCAACAACCCAGCCTGATGTGATACAAAGTCTCTTGTGTATTTAAAACATAAAGAAAACGCAAAATATTTTTAAGTGGCTTGACTTCATTGTCCTTAAATATAAAGTACAATTTTAGGATCCTAAAATAATATGAGAAAAAGTGTAGTTTTTCTGAAAAAGATTAAAATAAAAGTAGCTATGCTAACTATTCTTAGAAAGGAAAGGGCCACAAGTGGATACAGTTTGAGATGCCACGGATGGTTCATGTCCAGCTTATGCCAGTAAATGAACCATCCCTCTTTCTCACTTTAGTTTGCTATGATAGATAATGTTAAATAGTATTTTAGTTTGTTGAGAATTTCATAAAATGTATTGTGTTCAAAATAATTGTATGAAAATTTGGTGTTGAAAGTAGAATGTCTTCTAAAAACTGGGAAGAAAAAACCCACAACATAAGTCTAAAAGTCAAGGGTCTCATTTTGCAATGAAATTGCTGATTTGTCCCAGTTGTCTGAGTCCTGAGTAAGTCTAGCAGCCTGACAAAGTAAATGTGGCAGCTGGGTGGTAGTGGTGTACACTTTTAATCACAGCATTCACTTGGGAGGCAGAGGCAGATAGATCTCTGAGTTCAAGGCTAGCCTTGTCCACAGAGTAAGTTTTAGGACAATCAAGGCTGCATAGAGAACCCACACACACATACTCAAGGAGTAAAAACAGCTGAAAACAGAAAAAAATTGCAATAGTTCTCTCATTCACATACATGTATCAGTCATTTTGTATATAGAAACCATCCCAAAACAAACATGTACATCCTATTGCCACTGATATCGACTCCCATAAAGTGATGCTTTTGTCTTCCTTTCGTGATAAGGATCACACTCAGGGCACTGTCTCTTTTTGGGTAAGTCCTGAGCTATATCTCTTGCTGACCTAAAATGTCAGTTCTTGCCACACAGAACACTGACATTGTAAGTCCAACTCATATCATCCTGAGTGAGGTAACCAAGACCCAGAAGAATAGACATGGCATGTACTCACTCATAAGTGGATTTTAGACATAAAGCAAAGGATAACCAGGCTACAATCCACAACCCCCAAGCAGCTAGGAAACAGGAAGAACTTAAGAGAGACATGCATGGATCCCCCTGGGTGGGAAGGGGGAATGGGGAAGATCTCCTGAGAAAATTGGGATTATAATGGGGAGCGATCAACAGGAAGTGAAAACAAACCATGAGAGGAGGAGATGATTGAGTGGGAGAAGCAGCAAAGAGGGAGAACAAAGAAACAGACATCTTGATAGAGAGAGCCATTGTGGAGTTAGAGAGAAACCTAGTGCTAGGGAAATGTACAAGAACCCACAAGATGTCCCTGGCTAGGACTCCAAGCAATAGTAGAGAGGATGCCTAAACAGGACTTTCCCTACAATCAAATGAATGACCATCCTAATTGTCACTATAGAACTTTCATCCAGCAAGCGATGAAGGCAGAAGCAGAGAACCATAGCTTAGCACCAGGCTGAGCTCCCAGTCCAGCTGAAGAGATGGAGGAGAGATTATTTATTTATTTAAAAAGTTTTTTTTTTTTAAATTTTACATATCAACCACAGTTCCCCTTCCCTCCCCTCCTCCTATTAGCCCCCAGCTTCTCCCCACCCTACCCCTCATCCACTTCTCAGAGAGGGTAAGGACTCCTACAGGAGTCAATATAGTCTGCATATCAAGTTGAGGCAGGACTAAACCAATCCACCATATGAAGCCTGAGCAAGGTATCCATCCCTCTTTAGGGAATGGGCTCCAAAAACCCAGTTCATGCACCAGCAATGAATCCTGGTCCCACTACCAGAGGCACCACAATCTGCCCAAGCCACACACTGTCTTCCACATTCAAAGTGCCTAGTTCAGTCCCACGCAGGTTGCCAAGTGTCAGTCCAGAGCCAATGAGCTTCCAGTAGCTCAACTGTCTCTGTCGATTTCCTTGATCCCTTTGCTTATATAATCCCTCCTCACTCTCTTTGACTGGACTGGGAGTTTGGGCCAGAATTCTGTGCCTCAATCACTGAACAGCTTGGGATCGGAAACACCTTGGACTGACACCTTGGATCCCACTCCTCCTAGAGGAACACCTGACAGATCTTGATGTTGGGGATAGAAAATTGGATTTGCCAGGAGTGGAGGCTGAACTAAGCAATATTGGGACCTTGGGACCTTGGGACCACCTGCCCATGGGGGGGATGGGGAGATGTGGAGAAGAGAGAATGACCTGATGTAGTGGGAGGGGGAAGGACCTTGAATAGGAATATACAAGGATAGAAAATGTGACTTCTTTATTCATATTAATAAAAAAGAAAAAAATTGACAATCCCAGTAAATTATAGCATATTCACTGAATAGAGTACTATTGAATATCAAGAACTCACAATGTACCATGGGTAAAAAGAAAATATTGAAAAATACCAGAAATACAGTATTTTGCAAAGGCATGCACAAAAAAAAAATCCCAATAAGATTCCATTTAGAAAAGCAGGCAAGAAAAATCTAAGGTATTTGGACTCAGGTCAGAAACAATGCCTTAAGATAGTGGTAGTTAGTAGGAGGTACCCTAAGATTGTGGGTTCAAGGTCATCTTTTTTATTTGGATATCACTGTATGGGGTTTGATATATATGGTTTTCTGTGTATTTTCATTCAATTTAAAAGAAAGTTTATCATCTTCCCAGGGAAGCTTCCAGGTTTTCAGGTAACGTATAAAGAGTTCTGAAACTCTTTTGCAAAACACACCTAGACATCTGGAAAACACGGAGGGGCAGAGCTATGGATTTGCCTTGGTTTCTCTGATGCCTTTGAACATCTCTATGTTCAAAAATAAATTTATGGCTAAATTTATTCCTTTAAGAAAATGAGGGAGAGGAAATATCAAATTCTCATCAGCGATGAGTTTAGAGGCTATTGGAGCATACCACTGCAGACAGCCACCAATGCTGTCTCTGTCTATAAAACATCTCTGAAATGGGTGAGCCACTCAGCTACATGGGAACCTAGCTTTCTCATCAGGGAGGAACACTACTGTGATTTTTTTCCCATGAGACCTACATCTTGAATGAGGATGCAAGCAATAATAAAAAAAGAAAACTATTGTGTAACCACCCATATGTTTTAATCAAGACATCTGTATTAATGCCACCCTAACATTGTAATTACTGTGAAATATGCAATATCCCTCCACTGGATTCCATGATGGCTGCCCAAAGCCCAAGAATCATTGTGTTCATCTTGGAAGATCCATAGCAGAGGTTCAATGAGGAATTTTCAGGATTAATCTTATAATATAGAAATTAACACAGAAAAAAAAGAATTCTGTGCTTTTTTAAAGTTTCTGTCACTTAACTTTTCTTTTTCTCATTTATTCATTGTATTTAATTCTTAAAAGTGGATGGCACAGTAGCAAATTCAGTGGAATTTTAGGAGACCAAATGCAGATGGATACTAGTCCAAATAGTATCTTGTATAAATAGTATAAAGCTGAAGATCCAAGACCCAAACCACATGTAGCTCCACCTAGTAAGTGGCTTCTTATGAATTTGTGCCCCAAAAGCTGGGTGCCAAATATTGCACAAATTCTGTTGGCATATAATAAAAACCTGGAGCCAGATATTGAGGAAAGACAGAGAGACAGAGAAACAAACTACAGCCACTCTCACCCAGCCAACTAACTCCTCAGGCCTGTCTCTCAGAATCCTCTAATTACAAGTCTCTCTCCTCAGCTGATAGAAAGGAGGGAAGTCTCTGGGAAAGCAGAAAAACTCTTTTCTTCCACCCAGCTATCTTAACTTCTTCTTTCCACATTTCTAAAGCTAAGATTAAAGATGTGGGTCACCACTCCTTGACCTTCATGGTTTAGCTCAGTGGTTGACTCACTGATATTCCAGACTAATTTTATTAAATATATATCACCACACTCCAATACCATGTCAATAGAAGTGAAGGCTCTAAGTAGGTGTTCAGTGAGTTATGTTGGTGTTATCTTCAACAGTGGTGCTTTACCATTTGTTTGTGGTGAACAACCAATAGCCTTGTCAATAGCTTGGTATGTTTTGGGTTTCCATGGGTACCCTTTGGCCAATAACTTGATTAGCTACAACCTATTCCAAGCACTGAAGATTTCATTTGGTGGTAAGAGATGTCAAGTAGTTAGAACTTTGTGTCCTTGTTATTTGATGATTACATATACAGTTACATTTATATATTTTTATGAAGCTTCTACTGTATTGTTTCATACAGCCACTCCAATGGACCTTGGTTTTAGATCTTCCTTCTCATATGCTTTCCCCCATGCTCCCTTCCCCTACGCCTGATTCGATACTCCCATTTCCAGTCTCCACTGGTCCATTAATAGCTATCTATTTCCCATTCTTTGTCTCTTATTCTATAACTACCCTCTGTAGTTATATGGATTATATCTCATTTATCAGAGATTTAACAGCTAGCATGCACATATAAACAAATATATGCTAGATTTGTCTTTTGGGGTCTGGGTTGCCTAACTCAAGATTTTTTTCTAGCTCCATCTATTTACCTGCAATTTTCATGATTTTGTTATTGTTTTCTTAAACAGACGGATAATTTCCCATTGTGCAAGTGTGCTACATTTTTTCTGATGTACTCATTTATTGATGAGCATCTAGGCTGTTATCATTTTTTGGCTATTATGCACAAAGTAGCAAGCATGTTTGTAGTAGGCTCTAGAATCCTTGGGGGTATTTGCATAGAAGTGATATAACTGGATCTTGAGATAGATCTAGTACCAGCTTTCTGAGGACACACCACACACTGCTTTTCACAATGGCTTTCACTTCCACCAGCAGTGGATGGGTGTTACATGTACCCCACATTCTTACTAGCAAGAGCTGTCATTTAGTTTATTGATTTGGTCTTTCTGACTGGTTCATGATAAAATCTCAAAGAAAATTTTATTTCCCCTATTCTGATGGCTAAGGTTGTTGGACATTCCTTTAATTATTTCTCAGTCATGTGTGTTTCATCTTTTATAAACTGTCTTGTTCTGTATGTCATTTTAATTGGGTTATTTGTTTTCTTGATGACTAGTATTTTGAGTCTTTACATATTTTAGATATTAATCCTGTATTAGATATGTAATTTTCCCATTCTGTATTCTGCCACTCTGTTCAGATAACTTTCCTGTGCCAATGAGTTCAAGATTATAACTCACTTTTTCTTCTATCAGACTCAAGGTTTCTGTCCTTATGTTGAGATTTGATCTATTTGGAGTTTAGCTTTTTTTCAGAGTGATAAGTATGGATTATTGGCAACTTTTTGCATGCAGATATCCAGTTTGACCAGCACCACTTACTGAAAATGTTCTTTTTTTCTGGATTTTTTTAAATCAAATATCAGATGTCCATAGGTATATGGACTTAATGGTCTTCAGTTCTATTCCAGTGATCAACATGTGGTTTTGTACCAATACCATGTTATTATATTATTATAGTTCTGTAGTACAGTTTGAGATCAGGATGGTGATACTTCCAGAGTTCTTTTATTATACAGGATTGTTTTAGCTATCTTAGATTTTTTGTGTGTTTCTATAAAGCTGAAAATTATTCTTTCAAATTCTGTGTTGGAATTTTTGATGAGAATTGCATTGAATTTAAAGATTGCTTTTAAAGGGTGGCCATTTTTACTATAATAATTCTATTGATCCATAGGCATGGGAGATCTTCCAATCTGCTGAATTCTCCTATAATTTTTTACTTTAATATATTAAAGTTTTTGGTCACACAAATCTTACTTATCAAAAAACTTGCTTGTTTAGAGTTACCACAGATATTTTTGATGCTTCTGTAAAAAGCAATGTTTCCCTGATTTTTTCTCAGTCTCTTTGTCATTTGTGTACAGTGTCTATCAATTTTTTTGTTTATTTTGTATCCAGATATTTGTCTTAAAGTGTTGATTTAGTATAGAAATTTCCTCTTTGAGTTTTAACTGTCATTTATATTTATAAGCATATCATTTGCAAATAAAGATAGTTTGACTTTTAGTTTCCTATTTGCATCCACTGGGAGAATTTTATTATTGCTTCAATCATCTTGTTTGTTACAAGTATGGCCAAATTATCAATAGTTGAATAAATTAATGATCTTAACATTGACTACAGTGAATCAGATGCATCTAGAAGATAATTTTTTTAAGTTTTCTAACATTGGTTTTAAAACATACCTTTGTAATTCTGAATATTTTTAATATATGTTATAATGCCTTCCTTTTATCTCTAATTCTCCCTTTCTCAGCATTTATTGTTTGCCTGCAGCTCTTCATCTAAGGTCCCATGAGATTTTCTCTATCCATGTTAGCATGTTGGCTGCCGATGTCATTATTCAGGCCTTATTCAGGAAACTATATGATTGAGATGTGGTACATCTTCCTTGTTATGTCTCAGGAGTCACAGGGTGGTGGAATGAGTCCTGGTATTCTGGCTCTTATAATCTTTCCATGCCTTTTCCAAGATGTTTCATGAGCTTTAGGTCTAGAGTTTGTGATGTAAATGTGTCGTTTGGGTTTGGCCAGCCCATCACCACTTAGTCTCTTCCTTTTGATCAGTTGTGTCCATCTGAAGCTTCTTTGATAAGGGGTTATATCTACACTTCCTGTGGGTAAGGAACAACTATTTAGAATAAAATTAGAAAGTGTGTTGATTTAGGAAACCAGCAGTAGTAGATCCTCCTCTAAATTCTATGACTTCTTAAACCACAGGTAGTTGGCTAGACTTATAGTACCAGATACAAACTTCTACCTGTGAAGCCAGCCTGAAGTCCACTTGGACAGCTGTTGGTTATCCCTACAATAAAAGTGCCACTACTGTGCCATTAGGAATATCTTACAAGGCCAATCATTGTTGTGGTTTGTAGGATTTACAGCTAGATAAGACTATTGATTTCTTTTTTTCTTGACAACTGTGTAGCACTTGTGGACACTATCAGAGCTAGTCTTTAAGGGAAACTTCCAGGTCCATTCCAGCTCCACCCATCCAAGCCTTATGTCTGAGGTATACAGTGTCTTCAACAATAGTCTTACTTTCAGATTCTGAGAAGCAACAAAGGGCAATGGTAGTAGCCCATATTATTTTGAGACTCTGTTATACTTCCCTGACCAACAAGTCCAAGGGAAGATATTATAACTGGTACTGGGATCTCACAGCTTTTCTCCCCACCTTCTGGCTCCTGCGTTCTTTCTAAGCCCCTCTTCTCCAACGTTCCCTGAGTCTTAAGTGAATTGTATCAATGTATGGTTTAGAGCTATGTCTGTTTGGCTAAGAAGCAGTTCACCAACAGGACCTAAAGATCTTCTGGGCCATAGGAAGTTTGTTTGTTGTTAACATAATTTACGGTAGCAGGAGTAAATTCCTTCTTGTGGAATACTCTTTAAATCTAACAAGGGTGTAGTTAGTTACCTCCATAATATTTATGCTACTATTGTACCAATGGGCATATCTTTCCTGAAAGGTAGGTATTGTCGATCACAGAATTAGTAAGACCTTGGATTCCTTTACTTTCTCTCACAAGTCTTCATAACACTATCTAGTACTGTGAAAACTGGCCAGTAAGGAGAAAGATTTTAGCTCAGGTCCCATTCTGTATCCTTTATCCAAGGTTTGTGCAGTCTTCAAAAATAGGGTCTTGTCAGAGACTAAGCATTCACCAGACAACAAACCTATTCACTCCTTTATTTTTAACTTCTTAGCCTCCGGAATTATGATATAGTTTTTCTGGTCTTTGTAAGTTGTACATGCTCAGGTACAAACTTAACAAAGACAAAATGTCTTGTCATATGACACTTCTAAAGTCAAAAGTGCATTTGATTTTCTAGAAATTGAAAAGAGCAAAGTTTTGAGAAAAGAACTAGTCAACTGTAGAAATACTATAAGTAAATCAAGTAGGAGACAAGGGGACTCATGTGGACTTAGCAAGTCACTGATGTACTTGAATAGTTTTAAATTCATTTAAAGTAGCTAACTTATGAGGGTTGAGAAATGGATGAGGAATGAGAAATTTAGACCTCAAGTTCCACATTTTAAATATTATGTGTTCAGTTGATATACAGATGTGTAAATTCATGGGTGTACGTAGCTGCTGAGTAACAAGGGTTCAAAATTCATAACTCATAAATCATAATTTTGAACAATTATAGTTCAAATAACTAATATCTAATTAGAATATTTGAGTCATGTTTGTAAGTAATTATAGAATTGGCATGTGATTTGCTTCCTACAAAGAATATTCAACCTTGTCCTCTGTCTAGATTTTTCTTGTATTAGCTACTTAGTTTTGAGCTCTTTCAAGTAGATAAATAGCTGTTTTAAGCAAATAAATCTGTAATATAAGTTGGAGAAAACCATAGGAATTGCTTGGTCATTTGCACTGGGCTGTACTTTGAATCAGTCAACCTCACAGGATTCTTGGCAGTTAGGTTGGCTTGTAGTCTTTTTCTTAAAAACTCATAAACTCTAATAGATAAGGATATTGAGCAATTCTTTAAGTGTCTTTCAGCCATTTGAAATTCTCCTGTTGAGAATTCCCTTTTTAACGCTGAACTCCATTTTTAATTAGATTATTTGGATTTTTAGCCTTTGGTTTTTTGAGTTTTCTATATATTTTAGAGATCAGTCCTCTGTCAGATGTAGGGTTGGTGAAGATCTTTTCTCATTCTGTAGGCTGTCCTTTGCCTAATAGAAGCTTCTTAATTTCAGGAGGTCCCATTTATTAATTGTTGTTCTTAGTGTCTATGCTACTGGTGTTAAATTTAGGAAGTGATCTCCTATGCCAATGTGTTCAAGCATATTTTCCACTTTCTTCTCTATCAAGTTCAGTATAACTGGGTTTATGTTGAGGTCATTGATCCACTTGGACTTGTGTTTTGTGCAGGGTGATAGATAATGAATCTATTTGCATTCTTCATTCAATTAGCTAGCACCACTTGTTGAAGATACTATCTTTTTTCCATTGTATATTTTTGGCCTCTTTGTCAAAACCCAGGTGTTCATAGGTATGTAGATTAAGGTCGGAGTCTTTGATTCAATTCTATTGATCCACAAGTCTCTGATTATTACTGTAGCTCTACAGTATAGCTTGAAGTTAGGGATAGTAATGCTTCCTGAAGTTGTGTTACTGAACAGGATTGTTTTGACAATCTTGGGTCTCTTGTTATTCCATGTGGAGTTCAGTATTGTCCTTTCAAGGTCTGTAAAAATTGTGTTGAGATTTTGATAGGAATTGCATTGAACATGTAGATTGCTTTTGATAAGATTGTCATTTTTACTATGTTGATCCTACCTATCCAGGAGCATGGAAGAGATTTCCATTTTCTGATATCTTCTTCAATTTCTTTCTTCAATGACTTAAATAAATGCAACTCAAAAAACTCTGAGATACCATCTTATACCTGTCAGAATGGCTAAGATCAAAAACAGAGATGACAGCCTATGCTGGAGGAGATGTGGAGCGAGGGTGGTGAGAGTGTAAACTTGTACAGCCACTTTGGAAATCAGTATGGTGGTTCCTCAAAAATTTGGGAATCAATATTCCCAATGATACAGCAATACCATTATCGGGTATATACCTAAATGACACACATTCTTGCCCCAAGGGCATTACCTCAACTATGTTCATAGCAGCATTATTTATAATAGCCAGAACCTGGAAATAACCTAGATGCCCCCCAACTGAAGAATGAATTCACAAATTGTGGTACATCTGCACAATGGAGTACTGCTCAACAGTTAAAAAAAAATAACATCCGGTTCCGCTCCCGGGACCCAGTGCTGTCTGCAGAAACCCAGCACACTCTGGAGCAGGGACAGGTAAACTCTGCCCCTGACCACATCCACAGCTCCTGCTGAGGGAATTTGCATGGCTCCCCACCACAACCTTGAACTGAGCAAACCAACAACTGCAGGGGTCTCTGAAAGACAGAATCAGACCCTGACCAGAGAGGTGACAGGAGGCACACAAACCTGAGAGCCGCAATTGACCAGGACCCATCTAATCGTGAACCACTGAAGCCATGGGCAAACGTCAGTGCAAAAAATTACATAATACTACAAAGGACAACATGGTAACTCCAGAAGAGAATGGCGATCTTACAAATACAAGACCTGAACTGAGCAATGACGAGGAAACAGAAGGAAGCAACACCAGATATGAAGATATGAAAAAAAGCCTTAAAGAAATAGAAGAAAATACAAACAAAAAATTGGAAGAGATGAACAAATCTATGAAAGAAACATGCCAGGAACTAAAAGCTGAAATAAAAGCTGAAATAAAAGCTGAAATAGAAGAAATAAAAAAGGCGCAAAATGAGGCAAAAATGGAAATAGAAAACCTGAAGAAAAAAGCTGGAACTATAGATACAAGCATAACAAGCAGAGTTCAAGAGATGGAAGATAGAATCTCTGAAGTGGAAGACTCAGTGGCTCAAATAGATATATCAGTCAAGGAAAACAGTAAAACTAAAAAAGCCATAACTCAAAATGTTCAGGAAATATGGGACACCATGAAAAGACCTAATTTGAGAATAATAGGAATAGAAGAAGGAGAAGAATACCAGCTCAAAGGCACAGATAATGTTTTCAATAAAATCATAGAAGAAAACTTTCCTAACCTGAAGAAGGAAATGCCTATAAAGATACAAGAAG